>JAXCGZ010013754.1:0-57861 GCA_037179515.1 Halocaridina rubra | reverse complement strand
ATCTTTTTAAATGGTAATCATACATAACAAGGGTAAAATAGAGCAAGGAAAGTCACTAAGTCGTCCCTAACACACACCAAGGTCAATGCATCACCTTTGCAATTGTCATCTGTGAACCTGTTACTTAAATGATGATGGTAAAACACTTTTAAATTGTCAGGAAAATGCATACAACAACTCTGTATAAAGGAAGGACTGTACAAAAACCGAGCATTTGCTCAAAGTGTACAAAAATATAAGCTGGAATAAGAGAACTTTACTAGCGATGTTTGCATATCCCTTGATATCTTCCTATACAACACTATTATATTTTGATACAGGATAATATACATATCTTGATATAAAAAATGTGATGCCACTCTACATCTCCCAGAAATATGATTGGTTTTATGTCATGGACTCCCTTTTCTACCAAGGACTACAACGGTGCCTTCTAGCAAACGATTTTGGCTTTGGCAAATGCAACTATTACCAAGTGAATGCTCTTTCTAAAGTCAGACTGTGGCGGGCCGCGAACCTCGACCTGATGAATCAGTCGCGAACGTTACCACTTGACCATGGCAGCCACTAGTATTTTCACACACTACAAGCAAATATCTTACTCGCAACCATCCCTCCCTAAAGCAATGCAATTATGCGTACCTCTTTCTCAACAGAGTTTCACTTGGCACAATAATGTACCGGTGAAAAGTGCAAATGAGAGACAATGGGTCGATTCCCAACAGGAGGGGATCATATGCTTATAAACATTCTTCATTTCCTGACACAATGCTTTCAAAAGTAGTTTAGGGTAAATAAATTTATGTTTATAACAATACATTGCTCTTTCATAATCAAATATACAATGCCTTTTTAGCTAAAAATACGTCCCTTGAGATCACTCTCTTACACTATTGTCATAAGCGTACTTGAAGGCATGAGGTTATTAATACACGAAAACAGTTACAAAGTGACTAAAAGATAATAAAATATTTTTCTCTGTACTAGGCTCTTAATATAAAATTACAGTGATACTTAGCAAGTGTGGAAAGTAGAACAGCATTGGAAAATAAATCCCAAAACAGTACTTCCATATCAAGCTTAAAGATCTACAGTAAGGATATAAGTAACAAAACAAGGAAAATATACAATAATATCACAGTATGGTACTGAAAGCAAAGCATAAGACAAGACTTGCATTAATTAAATAGATTTCAATCATAACATTATGCCATGTAGTTCTGTCTTTTATAAAATTAGCAGTTTAATAAAATAAATATAATTTGCAAATAACTGAAGGTGGCCAAATACCTTAATCTCAGATTATTCCTAATACATATAATTTTAGCAAAATGACCACAAAAGCGTGGCAGCTGTCTTTGTAAATTTAGTAAAATGAAAAAAGATGCAATAATATGTGTATCTGGTAAAGGAAAATCTTTTGCTCTCGATGCTCACAATGAGACGATACCTCAAACTATTAATTACTATAATACAATTACCAGCTACTTAATAGTAAAACAAGCAAAAAATCATATCATAAGAATACTTGCAAAACACTGCTGTACTTACGTTCAAGTCTCTGAAGTATTCATTGTAGTCTAATGCATATCCCACAACAAATTTGTCTGGTATTTCAAAGCCACAAACTGTAATTCAAGAGGAATATTAAAATCAATTCACTTATCAGTTATGTAATATACCACCTAAGCTAGTACGGTGGTCACAACTGTAACAAAAAACTATACAACAAAGGTACATATACACTGCTTGCCCTCGTTTCTTCTAACAGTGACTCTATAACTAGGAAATAAAATAATTATCAGAAAGGCACTGCCAGCTCCCATTTCAGCCACTCCCATCCCCCCTATCACTTAAATCAGTTCCAAAATCACACAGAAAACACAAAGGCCACATTGTTCATGTTCCACAACCAGGCAACTTCTAAAAGATGCTTAAGACAACAAGGTACAGAGGGACTTATGTGATTAAAGGTATACTGTACATACAAAATGAAATTAATCAATTTGTACAATATATTTTCTGTACGCTTATTATCATAAAAATTAGGTCTTCTAGGAAAGAAGTGGGTATTTTTCTGAGTTTCCAAGCAGTCCATCAAGAGTCTCTCCAGAGATGCAGGGCCAAGCAAGAACTGAGCTGCTCTCAAATTAGAGACTGTACTAAAAGTTCTATCCACGTGCTCAATATGGATGTCCATTTTACAGGCCCTACAGGTGATGAGGCATTGTCCCCTGCACACAAAAATTTCATAAAATTATGGTAGATCTTTTGTCACTGCTACCAAACCAGCCTACGCCATTCCATATCACGACACTAAAACTTCCTAGAAGTTCAGAGAGGATAGGAGAGTGGGTGTTGATGGGCTATGCAGACTCAGAAAAATATCCTTTCCTTCGTGAAATTCAAATTACCTCTTTTATGTTTGTTTCCATGTAAATAAAGAATAATCTAAGGAGGGTGGAAAAGCGATCCTAGAACCCATCTAAGCTTTTTGTTTCCTTCATAGATTTTTTGTTGTTTAAAACACCAAAGATAGTCACTAAACACTTACTTCAGTGACATGTATCAATAAGCAAAACAAAGTAATACATATGTTTTAGTGATACACAGAGACATTGGAGGAATCCATTAACTGAAAGGTATATTATGAGAAGAAGCAACATCAAGGTAAAAGAAGTAAAAAGTTATCCATGAATACTTAAGAGTAAATGTAACAATACACAAACATGTAGGATTAAACGGCTCATGCATACAATAAGTAATAATGAAGAACAAGGGCAATCATGGTTACTCTGAAATACTTCAAAGTTGACACCATGCACAGGTGGAGCAAATAAGGTACTTATCCTAAGATGTACAGTACACTTCTTGTACACAATATGAATAATATGCACAACTCACTGGTGTATCACACTTCCAATCAATTAATTTTATTTATCTAATAAATTTTAATGGCATAATGCAAAGAAACTGGAAACACTGACTCCATCCACAGTATTACGAAAAGACGTCTTGGTAATTCCAAAAACCCATGCACAGGTCCGTAACCGGGTGATACAGCATTAACATCAACTCATATCTACCATACTTACAGTTAGGTCTATAGCCAGTGGATTCTGTCCGTCGTTTGACCAATAAAGAAGCGACCCTTATAGTTTTAGGGTTGTACTTCCACAGTATTCCCAATAGTTTCTGCATAGTTCGCCCTGTGTCAATAATGTCTTCAACAACCAATACATTCTGTCCTTGGAGGCTGCTTAGGTTGTCGCCACCTACAACATGAATCTCTCCTGTTGATTCGTCATTCTGTTGGCAGCCAAACACAATATTAGAGTTTTTTGTCTGTGTATAAGTTATAAATACATTCTTAAAGCAAGAGACAGTGCTATTTAGTATTCAAATACATGCATACAAGAAATAATACAGTTAATATATCTACGCATGTATGGAGATCTGTTCTGAAACTACTAAAAATACAACTGTCACCAATAAAGATTCTTTATAAAGATACACTTATTACCTTAGATATATTGTATCTAAGGTAAAAAGTTAAAAAAAGAGCAATAAGAAAACTTCTAACAGAATAATTAAGTTATTTGATTGAGAACATTTATTTCTTTTATTGCACAAGCAATCATCATAATAATATACACCTCAGCTATACTAATGTAATAGAGTAACACCTTCTAATATAACTACCTACTCATGTCCTTTTACAAGGAGATATAATTGAACACAAATATCAATAAAATATCAGCAATTAGTTGGTAATGAGAACAGACAATCATAAAATACATACCTCATAACTCTTCAGTCTAATGAAATCTACATTCACAGGCACAGATACTGAGCCATGGGAACGATTAAGAGTGGTAATTTTGTCTAAAAGGTCTGTGCAAAATCTGTAACCACCTTTGAGAACACAAAGGGCAGTCAAGGGTTCATCTTTTACATCTTGGAATATATCTCTTGCTAAGCGTTCAATCCTGAGGAGAATGAGAGCGCATTAAATTTATTTTATTATTTTTAAACAATATCAATCCAATCTAACCGTTCCATTCTAGTTTTACGTCTCGGACTCCCTTTTCTACCAAGGGCTAAGATGGTTGTCTTCTTGCGAAGGACTTGTTTTGGCTGATGTGAGCGTTACCCTAAGTGCATGACCTAGCTAACCTCAGACCGTGACGGGGTGCAAACCCTCGACCTGACGCCTCAAAGTCAAGGACACTACCGCTTGAGCCATGGTGTTGTATAAAGATGTATCATCTTGTTTAAAATTTATTTTAAACAAGATGATACATCTTCATACAGCCCACAGGGTGACCATAACACAACTAAAACAAACAACCTGTTGGAGATTGGCTTCATTATGCCCTACCATACTCATCTATTCTGTCAGATGTATTGCACAAGTAAAATACTTAGGGGAAGGAACTGCCAGGACCCCTTTCCTATCCATTTTGTTCGCTTCTTTCAACATGCAGGAAATAAAACTGTGTCCATCTTGCCATTCAGCATCAAGAATATACTATTTATTTGTCTACCACTCCAAGAAAGGAATATAATAGTAATATTTTGTCATTCCCACTAAGGAAAACCCTTTTACTGCATACAAAGTCATGCAAGTAATATGAGGACAGAAATTTTATACACAAATATGAGACATCACTTTACAGACATTCATACAATCATATTCTTTGCAAATGTTCAAATTTAGTTAAAAAAAGAGAGAATACTATATATAAATACATATAGGAGCCTTGGTTTTCGAACACTCAGATCTCAAACCTTTTGGCTTAGAACTTTTTATTTTACTAAAATTTGCTTTGGTATTCTAACTTTGTCTTGCACCGAGTAATCTCAGTATGTAACCCACTTATTTCGTGCAGGCAAAGTTATTTTAGTGTGTTTGATTAGTTAGAAAAAACTAATCTGTAAGGTCAGTAGCATTATTAAGATCAGTAATACTATACTAAAAATGAACACAATAGCGCATATATAAGGAACAAAACATACGTGGTAATGAACTGTTGACAGTAAACATCAGTAAATATAAAAAATATCATCTTACAAGACTAGGGAAAATAGTGTTGATATAATGTAAGAATCAATAATTAAAAAGAGCAGAGTCCCTCTGAGATTTCAGCAAATTATAGACAGAGAAGATAAATACACCAACTAGTGCAAATCGAATATACAGTAAATTGCGTATAAAGAGGATCTGAAAATCTGAAAATGAGTTTCAATTGAGTTACCTGGCATAGAGGCAGTGTTAGTTCAAGTGACCTGACATGGGCTGTCACGTCTTGATACTAATGTAAATGGAAGAAAGGATGAATATGTGCAAAAAGGGTCTTAGCTTTCTGAATACAGTATATTTACTGAACATCGTGTAAGCTATATAGAAGACTAATGATAAAAAATGACAAAGTCTGCAAGCTGAATTCTTCATTATCATGAGGGGTTACAGTCAGACTGATGGCATTACCAAGTGAAAAGTTGTAAAAATTTATGGGAAAGGTAAATTATCTTTTCAATGGAGAGATCATAATCTGCTATAATGTAATATCATTATTTAATGTCAAGATGAGTGACTCATAATAATAATAATAATAATAATAATAATAATAATAATAATAATAATAATAATAATAATAAAAATAAAAATAATAATAATAATAATAATAATAATAATAATAATAATAATAATAATAATAATAATAATAATAATGAAGCTAACCTGTCTTGTATGAGACCCGATGGAATCATAATATTCTCCAGGTCCTCTTCATAATGCTTTGGGACACAAAAATTGGACAAAGAATATCCTTTGTGGCCATCAGGAATCTGAAATATAAATTATATTAATTCATGAAAATATAAAACATACAAAAGGCTGCATAACAAAAACTCATATAAAAAAAAAAGAGAGGAAAATTTGAAATTTCCAAGTATAAATTGAAACAAAACTACAGTGTACAATATAAATCTGAGAAATATGCCAGTAAATTCAGCAATCTATAAAACAGGAATATGCAGTACATCATTCCTGTTGGTGGCACATTATAGATTCATCAGTTCCTTACCATATAAAATACTCCACTCATTATATAAAAACACAGTAATATATGCAGTATAATAATTAAGAATTCACTTTATGTGTGAAATGCCAAGGGTCCAAATCCAATTGAAGGAAATCTCATACAAATTTACCCAAAATATTATTCATATATACAATTGAGGCAATATTATATAGGCAGTATAATCAAAGTCCATAAACTGTTAATGCTAGGCAGAGAAGAAAGTCCAAAGGTTAAGAGCAAGACATGAGGTTCAGACTGAAAGGAAATGACTAGTGGAATTCCAGTTTCGTATTAGGACTGCTAATATTCCTTATACAAGTAACTGACCTTCAAGATGTTGTTGATACTTATATTTTTCAAATTATTCTAAACATTTTGAAATAAAATTGGTGAAAAAGAGGAAATGAATAAAGGAAAGACATATTAAGCTAATGATATGATAGGATATCTGACTAATGATGTCTGATCCTGACTGGTGAAATAAAATGCTGATGATGTTTGACCCTGAGTGGTGAGACATAATGCTGCTGATGTTTAATCGCAAGAAATGCAAATTGAATAGAAAGGGCAAATAAGCAAACAAGTACAATACCTGATATACATCCGTGAGAACGGATATAAGATGCTCAAAAATAAAGCACTATCTAAGATCTGTGTCTGCAGAAAAGTAAATACAATACATGAAAATATACGATATTTTTTTCCAACTTCAAAAGTCACCTAACAAACGGGAAGAAATATATGCATGTCTTTATTTGACACAGGTAAAACCTTAAGAGGAATATGAAGAACTACAGTATTCTGTAATCTGAAACAAGAAAAATCTAATAAATATAGCAAAAGGGTGCAACAATTCGATTTTGTGAACTACACGACCTGCATCAAGAAGAAAAACTCTGAAATTGGATCTCCAACTACAGTACTCTGCTACAGTAGTCACAAGATAATTTGCTGTAACTAAATTAATAAGAGAGCATTAACGAAACATGAGAACTACAGATCTGGCGATTGCAACTTGAAGCTTTACAAAACCTTTTCAAAATGCAATCCCATTTTAAAATAAGTTTGTGAAAATTTGCTATGGCAATAGGGTTTTGGTGAGTTATAGGCAAATATGCATTTGGATGAATTTTTACCTCAGTGTATCTTATCTGTGCTCCACATACAATGTCTGTGGCCAAAGCAGTGTGGTGATGTGAATATTGTGGCAACTCCATCCTCAAGATAATTAGATGGGGTGGTGGGGCTAGGGTAAGAGGGTAATCTGGTAAATTGGTATGTAATTTGACAATACAACCCTTTATACAAGAGGGTTTACATCATTTTTGCATGTTTCTGCCTAAAAGATGGGGCTTTATTATAAAAAAAAATTGATAATACTGATTACAGCAGATATTTAGATTTTCTATATACTGTACCATTAAAGTACAGTATTACTTTTTTCAGTACATTTAATATAAGGAAGCATATAATGTATGTATTATTTTCTAAAGTACAGTAATCCCCCCATTATTGCGGTAGTTCGGTTCCGGGACCCGACGCGAGACAGGAAAACCACGAAGTAGGATCAGCCTATATGTACATAGATATTTTAATTTATTTTTACATTTACACTGTATAAACCCTCCCTGTACTGTTAACAAACCACCCTTTACTTCATAAGTAACAGCATGCAACGTAAATTTATATGAAAGTGATAGATAAAATTATGGTGAATGAAGTGGTAATTACATGACATACTCATGTACCTAGGTATTTTACAATAATAACTTGCCCCCCCCCCAAAAAAAAAACCGCGATACAGTGAAAACGCGAACCAAGAAATGCGATACAGCGGGGGATCACTATACTGTAAAATGTATCTGCTGCAATGCCTCCATATTCAAAATGCATATTTTTTTTCAATAAACTTCCAATATTCTCACAAATTACAGATTGTGTATTGAATTCTTTCATAAACAGTATAAATTCATATACCTGTACTATAAACGGTTATCCATACCACTGTACTGTATACTGCATACAATGGTAATAATACTTTTTTTTTCATCATATTTCAGAAATAGTGCTTAAACATACAGTTATGTAATGGAAGATCAAAATAGAACACGCTAAATTCAGATACTATATCCAAAAACCTTGCAGGAATGTCAAGGTTAACGGGTCATGCCAAGCGGTATACACCAGACGAAGAATCTTGTACTCAATTTTTTTTTTTTTTGTGTGTGTGACACCAGGACAAGAGAAGAAAATTTCCCACATCGGGCCTGGACACGAAGAAACAATGCAAAGAGAGATGGGGAGAGTTGTGACTTGTCAAATGTGAATGGATAATGAGATATGTGTAACAAATATGTAAAAATATTCTGTGTAGATGTAGGCATAGAAAAGGATCCATAACTAAGGAAGACTTAATATCGAGCTGTCCAGGACAGTCCTACTTAATCTAGAAGACTTTCAGCTGTAGTATCGCAATAGGTGGCTAATGACATAGGCCAAGCTACCACATGGCTTACTGCAATCCACCACGAGGTTGTTAATCATAGAGATGCTGTTCAGGATTTTTCACATTTGCTACAATTATGCTCCTGTAGTCCATTATTTATTTGGACAGTGAAATATAGTTATTCTAATGACTTATTATTTGATATACAGATTTTGATAGATATTTCTAAGAGATATAATCGGATTTCAAAATGTTCCCATATCTATCAATATTTATTGACACAATTGATCATCTTTTATACAGAACATCATTACGAAACAATAATTCAGTGTCTACTTTTATTGTGTCATTAAACTTTACAATTAAAACTGTATTCCTCTCTGGAGGATATGTCCCCCGTTCCCTCTTTACCTAACCTAAGCTATTTCATCAAACTCAATATTAAAAGGTAATAATTGACCTCAACTTTACAAACACCATCTTAATAATCTCTTCCTTTTACTGAAGTGCTAAGGTATGGGTATGTTTTTGGCTAGAGGATACTCACTGCTTCAAATAAATGATAATCGTCTGTGGTATAGAGCAGTGATAATTTTAACAGCCTCCAAACAAACTACATATAAACCTCGATCTGAGCTGTAACCCTACACAAACAAACGGTAAACCTCAATTTGAGCTGCAACCTACGATAAAGTGTCATGACCGTAATCATATCACCATCGTTAAAAGTGTAAAGAATACTGTATTCAAAATTTTTCAATTTAAGCTAGAACATTTTTAACCCTACAGTATCTAGGGTAATATAAGAGGTGCTTAGCAATTCTTCTCATCATCTTAATAACAAATATGTTGGTTAACACAATCTAATATACACTTGTGGATGTCTTACTTTCCTTCAAATCATCTAAAAATGTAAAAAAAAAATTAATAAAACGATATTTATTTAAGAATACTCGTTCACTAACCAAATAATTGTACATTTGCTAAACTATCATAATGCTTTGGTGTAGAGAAATCACCAATACAGTATTACTTCAACACACATGAGACATTACTTTGGTCAGTGACCTACACTACAGCCAAGGTTAAATATAGTTCTGATTATCTTAATTATGTTAAGTCATCTAAAACCTGTTACCAAAATTATCAGACAAAATAATCCAGATACTCTGAGATATATAAGCAGAGTATTTATATTATCAATAAAATTAATAATCTGAAATACATATAATCATCATAAATAGCTAATACTCAAAGATATATAAGCAGCATTTTTAATCATCCTTAAACGCTAAAACTGTACTCTAAGATATATAAGCAGCATTTTTAATCATCCTAAAAAGCTAATTATGTACTCTTAAGATATATAAGCAGCATTTTTAACCATCCTTAAAAGCTAATATTGTACTCTGATATATATAAGCTGTAGTTTTAATCATCTTAAAAAGCTAATGCTCTGAGATTCATAAACTGCATCGTGAACCATCATGTATCTTTTATACCACTATTGGTCTGCATCCTTATTAGGGGAAGAGTCTGGCCGTTGGCATCCCTTTTTTTACCAGTGGAGGATTTCAAGGTCAACTCACAAGAGTTGGGCTTTTTGTTCCATCGTTGAGGTATTATATAACCACTCTAGTTGCCTAATATATCAAACCATTATGTCTACAGTAAAAATAATGATAAAATAATAATAATAATAATTATAATAATAATAATAAATTAATAATAATAATAATAATAATAATTAAAATAAAAAATAATAATAAAAATAATAATAACCAGTTTCTATATACAAGAGCCATAATCCCCTTTAAAAGGGAGTGGTTGAGTCAAAGCAAAAAACTTGACTCCGTGGAACGAAATACGAAGGAGGGGATTCCCATTCCCCTCGCTTTACCCCATTTAGTCAACCTTGATGACAGGTAGGAGAACACACAGGAGGTATTCTTATCCCATGGATAAAAATAATAATAATAATAATAATAATAATAATAATAATAATAATAATAATAATAATAATAATAATAAAAAGGAAATACTGACATATTGATTTAACTTATGTGACAATATCCGGACTTTGGGGATTCTTCTTTTTTCTAGAAATCACATTTTTTTTTTCTTGGATGTTCACCCTTGAGGGTGAGCGGACCTTCCCTTATGGCCCGCATAGAAAGCACATGTACGTCTGTAATATAAGTTGCTTGTACCTACACTGACAATATTCAAATACATTTGGGTACATAAGCTAAATATATCTTTACTTTAAACCTTCCATAAAATGCATAAAGGCTTAAAGCAAAAATTTAACCCGTCTACTGCTCTTTATATGAAATGTTTACATCTAAGTTCAGACATGACACAGTTCAATATTTCGAAGAAACTTTAGAGCACAAAATTCCTGGAATAAAATTCCAAGTTTTACCTAACATGTCTTATCCCCGACTTAAAGCCAAGATAAAGTCTCTAATTATTTAACGAAGTGTCAATTCTTTCTTACCTCTATACACTGTGAGTTAACCATGATTTCTACGTGGGGAAGTGACAAAGGAATTTGACAGATTCGTAAGCTCATGCGAACGCCGCCCACCTCCAGTCTCTACTGCTCAATTATCTATCTTTATCTATTCCTCAAGATATAGCATCCAGCATTTGCCTGCAACTACTAGCACTGTAGATACCTAATGTCGTAGGTGGAAACAGCCAATAAAAGAGCTCTTTACTTCCCCATCACGCTGGTCATGAGAGAAGACACGCCTCTTTTGCAGTTTATATATATATATATATATATATATATATATATATATATATATATATATATATATATATATATATATATATATATATATATGCAAAGTACTGAAACATATGTGTGTGTGTGAGTACCTAATTGTGATTACCTAATTGTGTTTACGGGAAAGAGCCCAAAACTCGTATCTTCCCGTCTCCTCATCGGTTCCATTTTAGACTTAGTGATACTTATCATACCTGTCCTTAAAACTATGGATTGAGATAGCATTAACTACCTCCTCGCTTAGCCAATTCCAATTATCAACTACTCTTACACTGAAAAAGTATTTCCTTACATCCTGCAAAGAACTTTTCTTACGAACCTTCAAACTATGATCTCTAGTTCTAGAGCCAGCCATATCAAAATATCGATCCCTATCCACTCTATCATAACCATGAAGGAATTTAAAGACTGTCACCATATCCCCCCCTCAATCTTCTAGCTTCGAGTGATGGTAAGTCTAATTCCCTCAGCCTCTCATCATAGCTGAGCTTGCGTATTTCTGGCACCAGTTTCGTGGCATGTCTTTGAACTTTTTCAAGCTTAGCTATGTGCTTTTTCAAGTGTGGATTCCAAAAGGGGGCTGCATATTCGAGTTTTGGCCTCACATAGGTTACATAAATATTTCTGAACATTTCCTTGTCCATGTGCCTGAAGGCTACCCTTACATTTGATAAGAATGCATATGCTGCCCTTACTATGCCATTTATATGTATTTCTGGAGACAAATCTGCCAGTATGTTTACTCCTAGATCTCTCTCATTTTCTGTCTCTTGAAGTTGTACTCCAGCCACCGAGTAGTCAAGCTTGGGCCTTCTTGCACTTGTACCCATTCTCATTACCTTACATTTTGAAGTATTGAATTTCATTAGCCACTTTTCTTACCACTCATGCAGATTATTTAGATCCTCCTGAAGTTCTCTACCATTGTTCTCGTTTTTTACTTTCTTCACGATCTTTGCATCATCTGCAAACATATTCATGAATGAATTTACAGACTCTGGTAGGTCATTTACATATACAAGGAACAAAAGTGGCCCTAAAACTGAACCCTGTGGAACTCCACTACTAACTCTTCTCCATTCAGACACTGAGTGTCTTACTCTAACCCTCTGTTCCCTTCCTGCTAAGTAAGTTTTTATCCATTCCAAAACATTTCCACCTATTCTAGCCATTGATTGCAGCTTCCTAATAAGTCTCCTATGTGGAACAGTGTCAAACGCTTTCTGGAAGTCTAGGAATATGCAATCTGCCCAGCCCTCTCTTTCCTGTAAGATTTGGCTTACCTCATCATAAAATTCTAATAAGTTTGTTACTGTTGATCTACATTCTTTGAAGCCATGTTGCCTCACTGGCAAAAAGTTGAAGGATTCCAAGTGAAGAGAGATATGTTTCTTTAGTAGTTTCTCCATAACTTTGCAAACTATGCTGGTCAAGGAAACTGGTCTATAGTTCAGAGCCGTATCCCTCCTTCCCTTTTTGAAGATAGGTATCACATTTGCTTGTTTCCAGCATCTTGGAATCTCCCCTGACTCCAGTGACTTTTTAAATATGATACTTAGTGCCACTGATATTGAGTTTGCGCATTTTTTAAGCACATGAGGGAATATGTCATCAGGACCTGTAGCTTTATGAACACCTAAATCCATCAGCGCTTTGCATACCTCTGTGGTTGTAAGGTTGCTGTTCTCTAATACCGGCCCTTGAGCTTCTATATCTGCAATCTGAGGGGGTAGGGTATTTTCTACTGTAAATACTGACTGAAACTCCTTGTTCAATTCTTTGCAGATCTCTTCATCCGTCTCAGTGATGCTTCCATCCGCTCTCCTTAGCCTTAAAACCTGTTCTTTTACCTTCAGCTTTCCTCTGATAAAGCTGCGGAAAAGCTTGGGATTTTCTTTAGCCTTCCTGGTGATGTCCCTCTCATAGTCTCCCTCTGCCTCTCTCCTTTTACTTAGGTAGTCATTTCTTGCTCTTTTGTAGGTTTGCCAGGCATTTATGTTTTTTCTCCTCCTATACCTTTTCCAGCATTTGTATCTCCACTCCTTAGCTCTTTTACACCCATTATCGAACCATTTCTCTCTGGCATGAATTACACCTACTTTGGTGACAGGTATGCAGCAATCTACTATCTTCCCATATTTCTCACAAAAGATGTCATACATTTCTTGTACAGATTTGTTGTAAAGTAAGGTTCTCCAGTCAAGAACTGCAAAAAGCTCATTCATTTTGATGTAATCTCCTTTCGGATAGTTCCTCCTCATGTCCTCAATGCCTCTACTCTCAGGCAGAATATCTTCAATGATATACTTCATCAACAACACACAGTGGTCACTCTTTCCAATTGATGGTTCATACTCAATTTTTTCAATATCCAACACATTATCTGTGAACACTAGATCAAGTAGTGATGGCTCATCCCCACCCCCTGGCCCTCGTTGGTTCCATTACATGTTGGTGTAGGAAATTCCCTTGTATGCAATCTAGGAATCTTGCCCCGAATGAGTCCTCACCACTGTGTGGGTCAAGATTTATCCAATCTATCTCTTTATGAATAAAATCTCCCATAATCAAAATCCTACATTTTTTTTCCCGTGCCATGTTAACAACTGAGTTCATGACTTCAATAGTACCTATATGACTTTCCTCATAAATTTCAAGCCTATTTTGGTTCCTTGATGGGTTATATACAACAGTTATTATAATGCTCTCTGACCCAGTATTTATGCGAGCAACAAGAAATTCCTTGAACTCACTTTCTATAGCCAAGTTTATTTCTTCAACTTGAATCCTTTCACTTATGAGCAGTGCTATCCCTCCACCAGTTCTCTAAGATCTTTCAACCATTAGTATTCTCAAGCCCTTAGGAAAAACTGTGACACTGTTTATGTCCTCACTCAACTTAGTCTCTGTAATTGCTACTATATCTGCCTTACTGTTGTGAATCCTATCTTTTAATTTTACTGCCTTTCCATCTAATCCATCAGCATTTGTGTATAACAATCTTAATGAGGCCCCATCCTCTGCTCTTCTGTCATTATCTTCTTTATCTCCCCTTTGTCTGGAAGAACTCTGAAATGAAAATTTCTCTTCTCTTCTTCATTTCTTTCCTCATTTAACCTTCTTGCCTCTTGTAACAAGTTTTTGATCTTTCCCATCTCTTCCTGTGTTCTGTATTGTGTAATGAACACTTCTTTGAATTCTTGAAGGTCTTTTAGACTTTTTTTTCTCAACAATATTTCCCTACATGTTTCCCCTCTCTCAAAGGTTACTTTTGTTGGTCTCGGCTTTCCTTCCCTCGAATATTTAGTGTGTGTGTGATTACCTAATTGATTACCTAATTGTGTTTACGGGAAAGAGCCCAAAGCTCGTATCTTCCCGTCTCCTCAACGGTTCCATTTTATACATAGTGATACTTATCATACGTGTTCTTAAAACTATGGATTGAGATAGCATTAACTACCTCCTAGCTTAGCCAATTCCAATTATCAACTACTCTTACACTGAAAAAGTATTTCCTTAAATCCTGCAAAGAACTTTTCTTACAAAGCTTCAAACTATGACCTCTAGTTCTAGAGCCTGCCATATCAAAAAATCGATCCCTATCCACTCTATCATAACCATGAAGGAATTTAAAGACTGTCACCATATCCCCCCTCAATCTTCTAGATTCGAGTGATGGTAAGTCTAATACCCTCAGTCTCTCATCATAACTGAGATTGCGTATTTCTGGCACCAGTTTCGTGGCATGTCTTTGAACTTTTTCAAGCTTAGCTATGTGCTTCTTCAAGTGCGGATTCCAAAAAGGGGGCTGCATATTCGAGTTTTGGCCTCACATAGGTTACATAAATATTTCTGAACATTTCCTTGTCCATGTGCCTGAAGGCTACCCTTACATTTGATAAGAATGCATATGCTGCCCTTACTATGCCATTTATATGTATTTCTGGAGACAAATCTGCCAGTATGTTTACTCCTAGATCTCTCTCATTTTCTGTCTCTTGAAGTTGTACTCCAGCCACCAAGTAGTCAAGTTTGGGCCTTCTTGCACTTGTACCCATTCTCATTACCTTACATTTTGAAGTATTGAATTTCATTAGCCACATTTCTGACCACTCATGCAGACTATTTAGATCTTCCGGAAGTTCTCTACCATTGTTTTCGTTTCTTACTTTCTTCACAATCTTTGCATCATCTGCAAACATATTCATGAATGAATTTACAGACTCTGGTAGGTCATTTATATATACAAGAAACAAAACTGGCCATAAAACTGAACCCTGTGAAACTCAACTACTAATTCTTCTCCATTCAGACACTGAGTGTCTTACGCTAACCTTCTGTTCCCTTCCTTCTAAGTAAGTTTTTATCCATTCCAAGACATTTCTACCTATTCTGTGTGCGTGTGTGTGTGTGATTACCTAATTGTGATTACCTAATTGTGTTTACGGGAAAGAGCCCAAAGCTCCTATCTTCCCGTCTCCTGATCGGTTCCATTTTATACTTAGTGATACTTATCATACCTGTCCTTAAAACTATGGATTGAGGTAGCATTAACTACCTCCTCGCTTAGCCAATTCCAAGTATCAACTACTCTTACACTGAAAAAGTATTTCCTTACATCCTGCAAAGAAGTTTTCTTACGAAGCTTCAAACTATGACCTCTAGTTCTAGAGCCAGCCATATCAAAATATCGATCCATATCCACTCTATCATAACCATGAAGGAATTTAAAGACTGTCACCATATCCCCCCTCACTCTTCTAGCTTCGAGTGATGGTAAGTCTAATTCCCTCAGCCTCTCATCATAACTGAGATTGCATATTTCTGGCACCAGTTTCGTGGCATGTCTTTGAACTTTTTCAAGCTTAGCTATGTGCTTTTTCAAGTGCGGATTTCAAAAGGGGGCTGCATATTCGAGTTTTGGCCTCACATAGGTTACATAAATATTTCTGAACATTTCCTTGTCCATGTGCCTGAAGGCCACCCTTACATTTAATAAGAATGCATATGCTGCCCTTACTATGCCATTTATATTTATTTCTGGAGACAAATCTGCCAGTATGTTTACTCCTAGGTCTCTCTCATTTTCTGTCTCTTGAAGTTGTACTCCAGCCACCGGGTAGCCAAGCTTGGGCCTTCTTGCACTTGTACCCATTCTCATTACCTTACATTTTGAAGTACTGAATTTCATTAGCCACTTTTCTTACCACTCATGCAGATTATTCAGATCCTCCTGAAGTTCTCTACCATTGTTCTCGTTTCTTACTTTTTTCACAATCTTTGCATCATCTGCAAACATATTCATGAATGAATTTACAGACTCTGGTAGGTCATTTACATATACAAGGAACAAAAGTGGCCCTAAAACTGAACCCTGTGGAACTCCACTACTAACTCTTCTCCATTCAGACACTGAGTGTCTTACTCTAACCCTCTGTTCCCTTCCTTCTAAGTAAGTTTTTATCCATTCCAAAACATTTCCACCTATTCTAGCCATTGATTGCAGCTTCCTAATAAGTCTCCCATGTGGAACAGTGTCAAACGCTTTCTGGAAGTCTAGGAATATGCAATCAGCCCTGCCCTCCCTTTCCTGTAAGATTTGGCTTACCTCATCATAAAATTCTAATAAGTTTGTTACTGTTGATCTACCTTCTCTGAAGCCATGTTGCCTCACTGACAAAAAGTTGAAGGATTCTTAGTAAAGAGAGATATGTTTCCTTAGTAGTTTCTCCATAACTTTGCAAACTACGCTGGTCAAGGAAACTGGTCTATAGTTCAGAGCCGTATCCCTCCTTCCCTTTTTGAAGATAGGTATCACATTTGCTTGTTTCCAGCATCTTGGAATCTCCCCTGACTCCAGTGACTCCTTAAATATGATACTTAGTGCCACTGATATTGAGTTTGCGCATTTTTTAAGCACATGAGGGGATATGTCATCAGGACCTGTAGCTTTATGAACATCTAAATCCATCAGTGCTTTGCATACCTCTGTGGCTGTAAGGTTGATGTTCTCTAATACCGGCCCTTGAGCTTCTATCACTGCAATCTGAGGGGGTGGGGTATTTTCTACTGTAAATACTGACTGAAACTCCTTGTTCAATTCTTTGCAGATCTCTTCATCCGTCTCAGTGATGCTTCCATCCGCTCTCTTTAGCCTTAAAACCTGTTCTTTTACCTTCAGTTTTCCTCTGATAAAGCTGTGGAAAAGCTTGGGATTTTCTTTAGCCTTCCTGGTGATGTCCCTCTCATAGTCTCTCTCTGCCTCTCTCCTTTTACTTAGGTAGTCATTTCTTGCTCTTTTGTAGGTTTGCCAGGCATTTATGTTTTTTCTCCTCCTATACCTTTTCCAGCATTTGTCTCTCCACTCCTTAGCTCTTTTACACCCATTATCGAACCATTTCTCTCTGGCATGAATTACACTTACTTTGGTGACAGGTATGCAGCCATCTACTATCTTCCCATATTTCTCACAAAAGATGTCATACATTTCTTGTACAGATTTGTTGTAAAATAAGGTTCTCCAGTCAATAACTGCAAAAAGCTCATTCATTTTGATGTAATCTCCTTTCCGATAGTTCTTCCTCATGTCCTCAGTGCCTCTACTCTCAGGAAGAATATCTTCAATGATATACTCCATCAACAACACACAGTGGTCACTCTTTCCAATTGGTGGTTCATACTCAATTTTTTCAATATCCAACACATTATCTGTGAACACTAGATCAAGTAGTGATGGCTCATCCCCACCCCTGGCCCTCGTTGGTTCCATTACATGTTGGTGTAGGAAATTCCCTTGTACGCAATCTAGGAATCTTGCCCCGAATGAGTCCTCACCACTGTGTGGGTCAAGATTTATCCAATCTATCTCTTTATGATTAAAGTCTCCCATAATCAAAATCCTACATTTTTTTCCCGTGCCATGTTAACAACTGAGTTCATGACTTCAATAGTACCTATATGACATTCCTCATAAACTTCAAGCCTGTTTTGGTTCCTTGGTGGGTTGTATACAAAAGTTATTATAATGCTCTCTGACCCAGTATTTATGCGAGCAACAAGAAATTCCTTGAACTCACTTTCTATAGCCAAGTTTATTTCTTCAACTTGAATCCTTTCACTTATGAGCAGTGCTATCCCTCCACCAGTCCTCTCAGATCTTTCAACCCTTAGTATTCTGAAGCCCTTAGGAAAAACTGTGACACTGTTTATGACCTCACTCAACTTAGTTTCTGTAATTGCTACTATATCTGCCTTACTGTTGTGAATCCTATCTTTTAATTCTACTGCCATACCAGCTAATCCATCAGCATTTGTGTATAACAATCTTAATGAGGCCCCATCCCCTGATCTTCTGTCATTTTCTTCTTTACCTCCCCTTTGTCTGGAAGAACTCTGTAATGAAAATTGTGTGTGTGTGTGTGTGTGTACTTACCTAATTGTACTTACCTAATTGTGTTTACGGGAAAGAGCCCAAATCTCGTATCTTCCCGTCTCCTAATCGGTTCGATTTTATACTTAGTGATCCTTATCATACCTGTCCTTAAAACTATGGATTGAGATAGAATTAACTACCTCCTTGATTAGCATATTCCATGTGATTACCTAATTGTGATTACCTAATTGTATTTACCGGAAAGAGCCCAAAGCTCCTATCTTCCCGTCTCCTGATCGGTTCCATTTTAAACTTAGTGATACTTATCATACCTGTCCTTAAAACTATGGATTGAGTGTGTGATTACCTAATTGTGATTACCTTATTGTGTTTACGGGAAAGAGCCCAAAGCTCCTATCTTCCCGTCTCCTGATCGGTTCCATTTTAGACTTAGTGATACTTATCATACCTGTCCTTAAAACTATGGATTGAGATAGCATTAACTACCTCCTCGCTTAGCCAATTCCAATTATCAACTACTCTTACACTGAAAAAGTATTTCATTACATCCTGCAAAGAACTTTTCTTACGAAGCTTCAATCTATGACCTCTAGTTCTAGAGCCGGCCATATCAAAATATCGATCCCAATCCACTCTATCATAACCATAAAGGAATTTAAAGACTGTCACCATAACCCCCCCTCAATCTTCTAGCTTCGAGTGATGGTAAGTCTAATTCCCTCAGTCTCTCATCATAACTGAGATTGCGTATTTCTGGCACCAGTTTCGTGGCATGTCTTTGTACTTTTTCAAGCTTAGCTATGTGCTTTTTCAAGTGCGGATTCCAAAAGGGGGCTGCATATTCGAGTTTTGGCCTCACATAGGTTACATAAATATATCTGAACATTTCCTTGTCCATGTGCCTGAAGGCTACCCTTACATTTGATAAGAATGCATATGCTGCCCTTACTATGCCATTTATATGTATTTCTGGAGACAAATCTGCCAGTATGTTTACTCCTAGATCTCTCTCATTTTCTGTCTCTTGAAGTTGTACTCCAGCCACCGAGTAGTCAAGCTTGGGCCTTCTTGCACTTGTACCCATTCTCATTACCTTACATTTTGAAGTATTGAATTTCATTAGCCACTTTTCTTACCACTCATGCAGATTATTTAGATCCTCCTGAAGTTCTCTACCATTGTTCTCGTTTCTTACTTTTTTCACAATCTTTGCATCATCTGCAAACATATTCATGAATGAATTTACAGACTCTGGTAGGTCATTTACATATACAAGGAACAAAAGTGGACCTAAAACTGAATCCTGTGGAACTCCACTACTAACTCTTCTCCATTCAGACACTGAGTGTCTTACTCTAACCCTCTGTTCCCTTCCTTCTAAGTAAGTTTTTATCCATTCCAAAACATTTCCACCTATTCTAGCCATTGATTGCAGCTTCCTAATAAGTCTCCCATTTGGAACAGTGTCAAACGCTTTCTGGAAGTCTAGGAATATGCAATCTGCCCAGCCCTCTCTTTCCTGTAAGATTTGGCTTACCTCATCATAAAATTATAATAAGTTTGTTACTGTTGATCTACCTTCTCTGAAGCCATGTTGCCTCACTGACAAAAAGTTGAAGGATTCCAAGTGAAGAGAGATATGTTTCCTTAGTAGTTTCTCCATAACTTTGCAAACTATGCTGGTCAAGGAAACTGGTCTATAGTTCAGAGCCGTATCCCTCCTTCCCTTTTTGAAGATAGGTATCACATTTGCTTGTTTCCAGCATCTTGGAATCTCCCCTGACTCCAGTGACTTTTTAAATATGATACTTAGTGCCACTGATATTGAGTTTGCGCATTTTTTAAGCACATGAGGGGATATGTCATCAGGACCTGTAGCTTTATGAACATCTAAATCCATCAGCGCTTTGCATACCTCTGTGGCTGTATTTTGATGTTCTCTAATACCGGCCCTTGAGCTTCTATCACTGCAATCTGAGGGGGTGGGGTATTTTCTACTGTAAATACTGACTGAAACTCCTTGTTCAATTCTTTGCATATCTCTTCATCCGTCTCAGTGATGCTTCCATCCGCTCTCTTTAGCCTTAAAACCTGTTCATTTACCTTCAGTTTTCCTCTGATAAAGCTGTGGAAAAGCTTGGGATCTTCATTAGCTTTCCTGGTGATGGCCCTCTCATAGTCTCTCTCTGCCTCTCTCCTTTTACTTAGGTAGTCATTTCTTGCTCTTTTGTAGGTTTGCCAGGCATTTATGTTTTTTCTCCTCCTATACCTTTTCCAGCATTTGTCTCTCCACTCCTTAGCTCTTTTACACCCATTATCGAACCATTTCTCTCTGGCATGAATTACACCTACTTTGGTGACAGGTATGCAGCAATCTACTATCTTCCCATATTTCTCACAAAAGATGTCATACATTTCCTGTACAGATTTGTTGTAAAATAAGGTTCTCCAGTCAAGAACTGCAAAATGCTCATTCATTTTGATGTAATCTCCTTTCGGATAGTTCCTCCTCATGTCCTCAGTGCCCCTACTCTCAGGAAGAACATATTCAATGATATACTCCATCAACAACACACAGTGGTCACTCTTTTCAATTGGTGGTACATACTCAATTTTTTCAATATCCAACACATTATCTGTGAACACTAGATCAAGTAGTGATGGCTCATCCCCACCCCTGGCCCTTGTTGGTTCCATTACATGTTGGTGTAGGAAATTCCCTTGTACGCAATCTAGGAATCTTGCCCCGAATGAGTCCTCACCACTGTGTGGGTCAAGATTTATCCAATCTATCTCTTTATGATTAAAGTCTCCCATAATCAAAATCCTACATTTTTTTTCCCGTGCCATGTTAACAACTGAGTTTATGACTTCAATAGTACCTATATGACTTTCCTCATAAACTTCAAGCCTATTTTGGTTCCTTGGTGGGTTGTATACAACAGTTATTATAATGCTCTCTGACCCAGTATTTATGCGAGCAACAAGAAATTCCTTGAACTCACTTTCTATAGCCAAGTTTATTTCTTCAACTTGAATCCTTTCACTTATGAGCAGTGCTATCCCTCCACCAGTCCTCTCACATCTTTCAACCCTTAGTATTCTGAAGCCCTTAGGAAAAACTGTGACACTGTTTATGTCCTCACTCAACTTAGTCTCTGTAATTGCTACTATATCTGCCTTACTGTTGTGAATCCTATCTTTTAATTCTACTGCCTTACCAGCTAATCCATCAGCATTTGTGTATAACAATCTTAATGAGGCCCCATCCCCTGATCTTCTGTCAGGGGATGGAGCCTCATTAAGATTGTCCATGTGTGATTACCTAATTGTGATCACCTAATTGTGTTTACGGGAAAGAGCCCAAAGCTCCTATCTTCCCGTCTCTTGATCGGTTCCATTTTAGACTTAGTGATACTTATCATACCTGTCCTTAAAACTATGGATTGAGATAGCATTAACTACCTCCTCGCTTAGCCAATTCCAATTATCAACTACTCTTACACTGAAAAAGTATTTCCTTACATCCTGCAAAGAACTTTTCTTACGAAGCTTCAAACTATGACCTCTAGTTCTAGAGCCAGCAATATCAAAATATCGATCCCTATCCACTCTATCATAAACATGAAGGAATTTAAAGACTGTCACCATATCCCCCCCTCACTCTTCTAGCTTCGAGTGATGGTAAGTCTAATTCCCTCAGCCTCTCATCATAACTGAGATTGCGTATTTCTGGCACCAGTTTCGTGGCATGTCTTTGAACTTTTTCAAGCTTAGCTATGTGCTTTTTCAAGTGCGGATACCAAAAGGGGGCTGCATATTCGAGTTTTGGCCTCACATAGGTTACATAAATATTTCTGAACATTTCCTTGTCCATGTGCCTGAAGGCTACCCTTACATTTGATAAGAATGCATATGCTGCCCTTACTATGCCATTTATATGTATTTCTGGAGACAAATCTGCCAGTATTTTACTCCTAGATCTCTCTCATTTTCTGTCTCTTGAAGTTGTACTCCAGCCACCGAGTATTCAAGCTTGGGCCTTCTTGCACTTGTACATATTCTCATTATCTTACATTTTGAAGTATTTAATTTCATTAGCCACTTTTCTTACCACTCATGCAGATTTAGATCCTCCTGAAGTTCTCTACCATTGTTCTCGTTTTTTACTTTCTTCACAATCTTTGCATCATCTGCAAACATATTCATGAATGAATTTACAGACTCTGGTAGGTCATTTACATATACAAGGAACAAAAGTGGCCCTAAAACTGAACCCTGTGGAACTCCACTACTAACTCTTCTCCATTCAGACACTGAGTGTCTTACTCTAACCCTCTGTTCCCTTCCTTCTAAGTAAGTTTTTATCCATTCCAAAACATTTCCACCTATTCTAGCCATTGACTGCAGCTTCCTAATAAGTCTCCCATGTGGAAAAGTGTCAAACGCTTTCTGGAAGTCTAGGAATATGCAATCTGCCCTGCCCTCTCTTTCCTGTAAGATTTGGCTTACCTCATCATAAAATTATAATAAGTTTGTTACTGTTGATCTACCTTCTCTGAAGCCATGTTGCCTCACTGACAAAAAGTTGAAGGATTCCAAGTGAAGAGAGATATGTTTCCTTAGTAGTTTCTCCATAACTTTGCAAACTATGCTGGTGAAGGAAACTGGTCTATAGTTCAGAGCCGTATCCCTCCTTCCCTTTTTGAAGTTAGGTATCACATTTGCTTGTTTCCAGCATCTTGGAATCTCCCCTGACTCCAGTGTCTTTTTAAATATGATACTTAGTGCCACTGATATTGAGTTTGCGCATTTTTTAAGCACATGAGGGGATATGTCATCAGGACCTGTAGCTTTATAAACATCTAAATCCATCAGTGTGTGATTACCTAATTGTGATTAAAAAATTGTGTTTACGGGAAAGAGCCCAAAGCTCGTATCTTCCCGTCTCCTGATCGGTTCCATTTTATACTTAGTGATACTTATCATACCTGTCCTTAAAACTATGGATTGAGATAGCATTAACTACCTCCTCGCTTAGCCAATTCCAATTTTCAACTACTCTTACACTGAAAAAGTATTTCCTTACATCCTGCGAAGAAGTTTTCTTACGAAGCTTCAAACTATGACCTCTAGTTCTAGAGCCAGCCATATCAAAATATCGATCCCAGTCCACTGTATCATAACCATGAAGGAATTTAAAGACTGTCACCATATCCCCCCTCACTCTTCTAGCTTCGAGTGATGGTAAGTCTAATTCCCTCAGCCTCTCATCATAACTGAGATTGCGTATTTCTGGCACCAGTTTCGTGGCATGTCTTTGAACTTTTTCAAGCTTAGCTATGTGCTTTTTCAAGTGCGGATTCCAAAAGGGGGCTGCATATTCGAGTTTTGGCCTCATATAGGATACATAAATATTTCTGAACATTTCCTTGTCCATGTGCCTGAAGGCTACCCTTACATTTGATAAGAATGCATATGCTGCCCTTTCTATGCCATTTATATGTATTTCTGGAGACAAGTCTGCCAGTATGTTTACTCCTAGATCTCTCTCATTTTCTGTCCCTTGAAGTTGTACTCCAGCCACCGAGTAGTCAAGCTTGGGCCTTCTTGCACTTGTACGCATTCTCATTACCTTACATTTTGAAGTATTGAATTTCATTAGCCACTTTTCTGACCACTCATGCAGATTATTTAGAACTTCCTGATTCTCTACCATTGTTCTCGTTTTTTACTTTCTTCACAATCTTTGCATCATCTGCAAACATATTCATGAATGAATTTACAGACTCTGGTAGGTCATTTACATATACAAGGAACAAAAGTGGCCCTAAAACTGAACCCTGTGGAACTCCACTACTAACTCTTCTCCATTCAGACACTGAGTGTCTTACTCTAACCCTCTGTTCCCTTCCTTCTAAGTAAGTTTTTATCCATTCCAAAACATTTCCACCTATTCTAGCCATTGATTGCAGCTTCCTAGTAAGTCTCCCATGTGGAACAGTGTCAAACGCTTTCTGGAAGTCTAGGAATATGCAATCTGCCCTGCCCTCTCTTTCCTGTAAGATTTGGCTTACCTCATCATAAAATTCTAATAAGTTTGTTACTGTTGATCTACCTTCTCTGAAGCCATGTTGCCTCACTGACAAAAAGTTGAAGGATTCCAAGTGAAGAGAGATATGTTTCCTTAGTAGTTTCTCCATAACTTTGCAAACTATGCTGGTGAAGGAAACTGGTCTATAGTTCAGAGCCGTATCCCTCCTTCCCTTTTTGAAGTTAGGTATCACATTTGCTTGTTTCCAGCATCTTGGAATCTCCCCTGACTCCAGTGTCTTTTTAAATATGATACTTAGTGCCACTGATATTGAGTTTGCGCATTTTTTAAGCACATGAGGGGATATGTCATCAGGACCTGTAGCTTTATAAACATCTAAATCCATCAGTGTGTGATTACCTAATTGTGATTAAAAAATTGTGTTTACGGGAAAGAGCCCAAAGCACCTATCTTCCCGTCTCCTGATCGGTTCCATTTTATACTTAGTGATACTTATCATACCTGTCCTTAAAACTATGGATTGAGATAGCATTAACTACCTCCTCGCTTAGCGAATTCCAATTATCAACTACTCTTACACTGAAAAAGTATTTCCTTACATCCTGCAAAGAAGTTTTCTTACGAAGCTTCAAACTATGACCTCTAGTTCTAGAGCCAGCCATATCAAAATATCGATCCCTATCCACTCTATCATAGCCATGAAGGAATTTAAAGACTGTCACCATATCCCCCCTCACTCTTCTAGCTTCGAGTGATGGTAAGTCTAATTCCCTCAGCCTCTCATCATAATTGAGATTGCGTATTTCTGGCACCAGTTTCGTGGCATGTCTTTGAACTTTTTCAAGCTTAGCTATGTGCTTTTTCAAGTGTGGATTCCAAAAGGGGGCTGC
Organism: Halocaridina rubra; assembly: GCA_037179515.1. Taxonomy (NCBI): domain Eukaryota; kingdom Metazoa; phylum Arthropoda; class Malacostraca; order Decapoda; family Atyidae; genus Halocaridina; species Halocaridina rubra. Next base: position 32,197 of record JAXCGZ010013754.1, on the reverse strand, counting down.
ATATTCGAGTTTTGACCTCACATAGGTTACATAAATATTTCTGAACATTTCCTTGTCCATGTGCCTGAAGGCTACCCTTACATTTGATAGGAATGCATATGCTGCCCTTACTATGCCATTTATATGTATTTCTGGAGACAAGTCTGCCAGTATTTTACTCCTAGATCTCTCTCATTTTCTGTCTCTTGAAGTTGTACTCCAGCCACCGAGTAGTCAAGCTTGGGCCTTCTTGCACTTGTACCCATTCTCATTACCTTACATTTTGAAGTATTGAATTTCATTAGCCACTTTTCTGACCACTCATGCAGATTATTTAGATCTTCCTGAAGTTCTCTACCATTGTTCTCGTTTTTTACTTTCTTCACAATCTTTGCATCATCTGCAAACATATTCATGAATGAATTTACAGACTCTGGTAGGTCATTTACATATACAAGGAACAAAAGTGGCCCTAAAACTGAACCCTGTGGAACTCCACTACTAACTCTTCTCCATTCAGACACTGAGTGTCTTACTCTAACCCTCTGTTCCCTTCCTTCTAAGTAAGTTTTTATCCATTCCAAAACATTTCCACCTATTCTAGCCATTGATTGCAGCTTCCTAGTAAGTCTCCCATGTGGAACAGTGTCAAACGCTTTCTGGAAGTCTAGGAATATGCAATCTGCCCAACCCTCTCTTTCCTGTAAGATTTGGCTTACCTCATCATAAAATTCTAATAAGTTTGTTACTGTTGATCTACCTTCTCTGAAGCCATGTTGCCTCACTGACAAAAAGTTGAAGGATTCCAAGTGAAGAGAGATATGTTTCCTTAGTAGTTTCTCCATAACTTTGCAAACTATGCTGGTCAAGGAAACTGGTCTATAGTTCAGAGCCGTATCCCTCCTTCCCTTTTTGAAGATAGGTATCACATTTGCTTGTTTCCAGCATCTTGGAATCTCCCCCGACTCCAGTGACTCCTTAAATATGATACTTAGTGCCACTGATATTGTGTTTGCACATTTTTTAAGCACATGAGGGGATATGTCATCAGGACCTGTAGCTTTATGAACATCTAAATCCATCAGCGCTTTGCATACCTCTGTGGCTGTAAGGTTGATGTTCTCTAATACCGGCCCTTGAGCTTCTATCACTGCAATCTGAGGGGGTAGGGTATTTTCTACTGTAAATACTGACTGAAACTCCTTGTTCAATTCTTTGCAGATCTCTTCATCCGTCTCAGTGATGCTTCCATCCGCTCTCTTTAGCCTTAAAATCTGTTCTTTTACCTTCAGTTTTCCTCTGATAAAGCTGTGGAAAAGCTTGGGATTTTCTTTAGCCTTCCTGGTGATGTCCCTCTCATAGTCTCTCTCTGCCTCTCTCCTTTTACTTAGGTAGTCATTTCTTGCTCTTTTGTAGGTTTGCCAGGCATTTATGTTTTTTTTCCTCCTATACCTTTTCCAGCATTTGTCTCTCCACTCCTTAGCTCTTTGACACCCATTATCGAACCATTTCTCTCTGGCATGAATTACACCTACTTTGGTGACAGGTATGCAGCAATCTACTTCTTCTTCTTCTTCTTCTTCCTCTATTTGCGTTCCCATTTTCATATGGGGTCGCATCTCTTCACTAGTCGTCTCCACTGGTTTCGGCCCATCACTTGCTCCTCCCCCAGCTGTCTCTCTCTGAGATCCTCCTTCAGTCGGTCCTTCCACTGTAGTTTAGGTCTTCCTCGTCTACGTCTGCCCTCCACGTCTATCTCCATCACTCTCACACCCACGTAGTCTTCTTCTCTCCTCTTCACATGACCGAACCACTGTAATCTCCTCTCCTGCGCTTTCGCCGACGCCTCCACCACCTTCACTGTACCTCTGATCCGGTCATTATGTATCCTGTCCTCCCTCGTCACCCCACACATCCACCTCAGCATTCTCATTTCTGCGACATCTATCTTCCTTTCTTGAACCTTTTTCACCGGCCACGTCTCTGCTCCGTACAGCAACGCTGGTCTCACAACTGACTTGTACACATTTCCTTTCACTCTAGCACTGATTTTCTTGTCACATAGCACCCCTGATGTTCTCTTCCAGCTGTTCCACGCTACCTGGATCCTATGATCAATCTCTCTCTCTAGGTCTCCATCCTTCGTTACGTAGGAGCCGAGGTATTTGAAGGCGTCCGCCTTTGGGAGCTTGTGGTCTTGCATGAACAGGTCGCCTCCTTGTGTCACATTGCACTCCAGGTACTCCGTTTTCTGTCTGCTCACCTTCAGTCCGTAATCCTCCAGCAAACCCCTCCATAGCTCCAACCTCTCTTGCAATTCTTCACGGCTCTCGGAGACCAAAACAATATCATCTGCAAAGAGCATGCTCCATGGTGCCTCCTTTGTCACTTCCTCCACCATCACATCCATGAGAAGGTTAAATAGATAGGGGCTAAGAGCTGATCCCTGATGGAGTCCAACTTTCACCTGAAAAGGCTCTGTAGTGCCAACTGTACTTCTTACTCTTGTTGTGGCTTCCCTGTATATGTCCTGAACTATCTTGACATACTTCTCCTTCACTCCCTTCGACCTCATATTCCTCCACACCTCGCTTCTCGGGACCCGATCATAAGCTTTTTCCAGGTCAATAAACGCCATGTACAGCCCTCTTTGCTTATCTCTATATTTCTCACAAAAGATGTCATACATTTCTTGTACAGATTTGTTGTAAAATAAGGTTCTCCAGTCAATAACTGCAAAAAGCTCATTCATTTTGATGTAATCTCCTTTCGGATAGTTCCTCCTCATGTCCTCAGTGCCTCTACTCTCAGGAAGAATATCTTCAATGATATACTCCATCAACAACACACAGTGGTCACTCTTTCCAATTGGTGGTTCATACTCAATTTTTTCAATATCCAACACATTATCTGTGAACACTAGATCAAGTAGTGATGGCTCATCCCCACCCCTGGCCCTTGTTGGTTCCATTACATGTTGGTGTAGGAAATTCCCTTGTACGCAATCTAGGAATCTTGCCCCGAATGAGTCCTCACCACTGTGTGGGTCAAGATTTATCCAATCTATCTCTTTATGATTAAAGTCTCCCATAATCAAAATCCTACATTTTTTTTCCCGTGCCATGTTAACAACTGAGTTTATGACTTCAATAGTACCTATATGACTTTCCTCATAAACTTCAAGCCTATTTTGGTTCCTTGGTGGGTTGTATACAACAGTTATTATAATGCTCTCTGACCCAGTATTTATGCGAGCAACAAGAAATTCCTTGAACTCACTTTCTATAGCCAAGTTTATTTCTTCAACTTGAATCCTTTCACTTATGAGCAGTGCTATCCCTCCACCAGTCCTCTCACATCTTTCAACCCTTAGTATTCTGAAACCCTTAGGAAAAACTGTGACACTGTTTATGTCCTCACTCAACTTAGTCTCTGTAATTGCTACTATATCTGCCTTACTGTTGTGAATCCTATCTTTTAATTCTACTGCCTTACCAGCTAATCCATCAGCATTTGTGTATAACAATCTTAATGAGGCCCCATCCCCTGATCTTCTGTTATTATCTTCTTTATCTCCCCTGTGTCTGGAAGAACTCTGTAGCGAAAATTTTTCTTCTCTTCTTCATTTCTTTCATCATTTAACCTTCTTGCCTCTTGCAACAAGTTTTTGATCTTTCCCATCTCTTCCTGTGTTCTGTATTGTCTAATGAACACTTCTTTGAATTCTTGAAGGTCTTTTAGACTTTTTTTTCTCAACAATATTTCCCTACATGTTTCCCCTCTCTCAAAGGTTACTTTTGTTGGTCTCGGCTGATCGGTTCCATTTTATACTTAGTGATACTTATCATACCTGTCCTTAAAACTATGGATTGAGATAGCATTAACTACTTCCTCGCTTAGCCAATTCCAATTATCAACTACTCTTACACTGAAAAAGTATTTCCTTACATCCTGCAAAGAAGTTTTCTTACGAAGCTTCAAACTATGACCTCTAGTTCTAGAGCCAGCCATATCAAAATATCGATCCCTATCCACTCTATCATAACCATGAAGGAATTTAAAGACTGTCACCATATCCCCCCTCAATCTTCTAGATTCGAGTGATGGTAAGTCTAATTCCCTCAGCCTCTCATCATAACTGAGATTGTGTGTGTGCAAAGTACAAAAACACTATCGAATTCTCTCCAAAATATTATTTGTTTTAATATCTTAGAAACATCAATATACCATAGATAATTGATATTCGTTCACCTTTTATCTATATTTTTTAACCAAGAGTTAAAATTAAGCTTTTAACATCAACTCATTCTAGCAAAATAATAGTATTTTGTATTTAATGTATGACAGGAAATTGCGATTCAGTAATTGCAAAACCCTCTGGTATTAAATGTTGTTTTTTTATATACAACTGATTTTGTTTCATTATTTTATTGTTACGATAGCTTGCTATATTATCGTGTTATATATATATATATATATATATATATATATATATATATATATATATATATATATATATATATATATATATATAATATATAAACAACAAAACCGTGATATTAATAACACTATTCCACGAGAAAACTTGATAGACCCTTAGGAGATCGATCTAGCGTCACATGTTACAGATTCAAGTCACCATTCCTACTGAGCAACTATAGGCAACAAAGATCTGCATATCATAACCCATTTGGATCAAGCAAGCACTTTCCAACCGGTCTTTTATATCAAGTACGACGAAAATACCGATGTACGGGCAAATATAATGTATTCGGTGACAGAATCAGACCGCTAGCAAGTAAACCCAGTGTTCTAATAGGGATATAATATGTATACAGTATATTAAAATAATGTATTATTAATATTTAAATTCACTTCCTTGATTTTTTTTTTTCTCTCTCTCTCTCTCTCTCTCCCTCTCTCTCTCTCTCTCTCTCTCTCTCTCTCTCTCTCTCTCTCTCTCTCTCTCTCTCTCTCTCTCTCTATATATATATATATATATATATATATATATATATATATATATATATATATATATATATATATATATATATATATATATAGTTAACACTGATATACGTTAAAGGGGTGAACACAGTTTGGAGCTTGGGAATTAAGACTGGATGCCTTCCCTAACGCCCCTCCGTGGGCTTGATTGCGGAACTGTCACATTCAAGTCAAATATTTTAACCATTACGCTGCGACAGTCCTCTCTCTCTCTCTCTCTCTCTCTCTCTCTCTCTCTCTCTCTCTCTCTCTCTCTCTCTCTCTCTCTCTCTCACTGCTGGCTAGTACAGTGGTAACGCGCTGGCTTCGCATTCACGAGGTCGAAAGATCGGTTCCCGTCCAAGGCCGAGAGTTTAAGCTGTTAACTGGCAGGAACTGCTGTGGTTGGACACCACAGTGGGGGGTTGGGGCTTGCCCTGGCTGACGAATACCCATTGTATTGAAATGGAAATAAAGTTTGCTCTCTCTCTCTCTCTCTCTCTCTCTCTCCACACACACACACACACACACTCAGTTGTTAACATGGCACGGGAGAAAAAATGTAGGATTTTGATTATGGGAGACTTTAATCATAAAGAGATAGATTGGATAAATCTTGACCCACACAGTGGTGAGGACTCATTTGGGGCAAGATTCCTAGATTGCGTACAAGGGAATTTCCTACACCAACATGTAATGGAACCAACAAGAGCCAGGGGTGGGGATGAGCCATCACTACTTGATCTAGTGTTCACAGATAATGTGTTGGATATTGAAAATATTGAGTATGAACCACCAATTGGAAAGAGTGACCACTGTGTGTTGTTGATGGAGTATATCATTGAAGACATTCTTCCTGAGAGTAGAGGCACTGAGGACATGAGGAGGAACTATCCGAAAGGAGATTACATCAAAATGAATGAGCTTTTTGCAGTTATTGACTGGAGAACCTTATTTTACAACAAATCTGTACAAGAAATGTATGACATCTTTTGTGAGAAATATGGGAAGATAGTAGATTGCTGCATACCTGTCACCAAAGTAGGTGTAATTCATGCCAGAGAGAAATGGTTTGATAATGGGTGTAAAAGAGCTAAGGAGTGGAGAGACAAATGCTGGAAAAGGTATAGGAGGAGAAAAAACATAAATGCCTGGCAAACCTACAAAAGAGCAAGAAATGACTACCTAAGTAAAAGGAGAGAGGCAGAGAGAGATTATGAGAGGGACATCACCAGGAAGGCTAAAGAAAATCCCAAGCTTTTCCACAGCTTTATCAGAGGAAAACTGAAGGTAAAAGAACAGGTTTTAAGGCTAAAGAGAGCGGATGGAAGCATCATTGAGACGGAAGAAGAGATCTGCAAAGAATTGAACAAGGAGTTTCAGTCAGTATTTACAGTAGAAAATACCCCACCCCCTCAGATTGCAGTGATAGAAGCTCAAGGGCCGGTATTAGAGAACATCAACCTTACAGCCACAGAGGTATGCAAAGCGCTGATGGATTTAGATCTTCATAAAGCTACAGGTCCTGATGACATATCCCCTCATGTGCTTAAAAAATGTGCAAACACAATATCAGTGGCACTAAGTATCATATTTAAGGAGTCACTGGAGTCGGGGGAGATTCCAAGATGCTGGAAACAAGCAAATGTGATACCTATCTTCAAAAAGGGAAGGAGGGATACGGCTCTGAACTATAGACCAGTTTCCTTCACCAGCATAGTTTGCAAAGTTATGGAGAAACTACTAAGGAAACATATCTCTCTTCACTTGGAATCCTTCAACTTTTTGTCAGTGAGGCAACATGGCTTCAGAGAAGGAAGATCAACAGTAACAAACTTATTAGAATTTTATGATGAGGTAAGCCAAATCTTACAGGAAAGAGAGGGCTGGGCAGATTGCATATTCCTAGACTTCCAGAAAGCGTCTGACACTGTTCCACATGGGAGACTTATTAGGAAGCTGCAATCAATGGCTAGAATAGGTGGAAATGTCTTGGAATGGATAAAAACTTACTTAGAAGGAAGGGAACAGAGGGTTAGAGTAAGACACTCAGTGTCTGAATGGAGAAGAGTTAGTAGTGGAGTTCCACAGGGTTCAGTTTTAGGGCCACTTTTGTTCCTTGTATATGTAAATGACCTACCAGAGTCTGTAAATTCATTCATGAATATGTTTGCAGATGATGCAAAGATTGTGAAGAAAGTAAAAAACGAGAACAATGGTAGAGAACTTCAGGAGGATCTAAATAATCTGCATGAGTGGTCAGAAAAGTGGCTAATGGAATTCAATACCAAGAAATGTAAGGTAATGAGAATGGGTACAAGTGCAAGAAGGCCCAAGCTTGACTACTCGGTGGCTGGAGTACAACTTCAAGAGACAGAAAATAAGAGAGATCTAGGAGTAAACATACTGGCAGATTTGTCTCCAGAAATACATATAAATGGCGTAGTAAGGGCAGCATATGCATTCTTATCAAATGTAAGGGTAGCCTTCAGGCACATGGACAAGGAAATGTTCAGAAATATTTATGTAACCTATGTGAGGCCAAAACTCGAATATGCAGCCCCCTTTTGGAATCCGCACTTGAAAAAGCACATAGCTAAGCTTGAAAAAGTTCAAAGACATGCCACGAAACTGGTGCCAGAAATACGCAATCTCCGTTATGATGAGAGGCTGAGGGAATTAGACTTGCCATCACTCGAAGCTAGAAGAGTAAGGGGGGGATATGGTGACAGTCTTTAAATTCCTTCATGGTTATGATAGAGTGGATAGGGATCGATATTTTGATATGGCTGGCTCTAGAACTAGAGGTCATAGTTTGAAGCTTCGTAAGAAAACTTCTTTGCAGGATGTAAGGAAATACTTTTTCAGTGTAAGAGTAGTTGATAATTGGAATTCGCTAAGCGTGGAGGTAGTTAATGCTATCTCAATCCATAGTTTTAAGGACAGGTACGATAAGTATCACTAAGTATAAAATGGAACCGATCAGGAGACGGGAAGATACGAGCTTTGGGCTCTTTCCCGTAAACACAATTAGGTAATCACAATTAGGTAATCACACTAAAAACAAACAGCTGAATGACAACCTAAAGGAATTAGATGTTAGTTCACTACTCTCTTCTGAGAGAGACGAGATTGCTGCTTGGAATGTCCAGATTAAGGAAAACATTGAACAGTTCAGAAAAGAGTTCCAGGAGCTGAATATGGAAAATGATGCCATGAAAACTTCCTTTGCTGATGCACTAAAGGGGAATGTGGCAGTAAAAGTGGCTGTAAAGGTGGTGGCACTGGAAAACATACAAACAGTTGACTATAAAGAGACAGTAATCGAAAAAATGAAAGACGTTGTGATGGAAAGGGCAAACCCACTCATCAGACAGGCACTTGATAAGGAGAAGACAGTGGTAATCTCAGGCATAAGCGAGTCCCAGGAGCCAACATGGCAGGGGAGACTTGAAGAAAATAAAGCTAGGGTTGTAGACCTGATAAGAAAGCTTGGAGTAGTATGTGGTCCTGAGGATATTGTAATTATACACCAACTAGGTAAATATTCGAGGGAAGGAAAGCCGAGACCAACAAAAGTAACCTTTGAGAGAGGGGAAACATGTAGGGAAATATTGTTGAGAAAAAAAAGTCTAAAAGACCTTCAAGAATTCAAAGAAGTGTTCATTAGACAATACAGAACACAGGAAGAGATGGGAAAGATCAAAAACTTGTTGCAAGAGGCAAGAAGGTTAAATGATGAAAGAAATGAAGAAGAGAAGAAAAATTCTCATTACAGAGTTCTTCCAGACAAAGGGGAGATAAAGAAGATAATGACAGAAGATCAGAGGATGGGGCCTCATTAAGATTGTTATACACAAATGCTGATGGATTAGCTGGTAAGGCAGTAGAATTAAAAGATAGGATTCACAACAGTAAGGCAGATATAGTAGCAATTACAGAGACTAAGTTGAGTGAGGACATAAACAGTGTCACAGTTTTTCCTAAGGGTTTCAGAATACTAAGGGTTGAAAGATCTGAGAGGACTGGTGGAGGGATAGCACTGCTCATAAGTGAAAGGATTCAAGTTGAAGAAATAAACTTGGCTATAGAAAGTGAGTTCAAGGAATTTCTTGTTGCTCGCATAAATACTGGGTCAGAGAGCATTATAATAACTGTTGTATATAACCCACCAAGGAACCAAAATAGGCTTGAAGTTTATGAGGAAAGTCATATAGGTACTATTGAAGTCATAAACTCAGTTGTTAACATGGCACGGGAAAAAAAATGTAGGATTTTGATTATGGGAGACTTTAATCATAAAGAGATAGATTGGATAAATCTTGACCCACACAGTGGTGAGGACTCATTCGGGGCAAGATTCCTAGATTGCGTACAAGGGAATTTCCTACACCAACATGTAATGGAACCAACAAGGGCCAGGGGTGGGGATGAGCCATCACTACTTGATCTAGTGTTCACAGATAATGTGTTGGATATTGAAAAAATTGAGTATGAACCAATAATTGGAAAGAGTGACCACTGTGTGTTGTTGATGGAGTATATCATTGAAGATATTCTTCCTGAGAGTAGAGGCACTGAGGACATGAGGAGGAACTATCGGAAAGGAGATTACATCAAAATGAATGAGCTTTTTGCAGTTATTGACTGGAGAACCTTATTTTACAACAAATCTGTACAAGAAATGTATGACATCTTTTGTGAGAAATATGGGAAGATAGTAGATTGCTGTATACCTGTCACCAAAGTAGGTGTAATTCATGCCAGAGAGAAATGGTTCGATAATGGGTGCCAAAGAGCTAAGGAGTGGAGAGACAAATGCTGGAAAAGGTATAGGAGGAGAAAAAATATAAATGCCTGGCAAACCTACAAAAGAGCAAGAAATGACTACCTAAGTAAAAGGAGAGAGGCAGAGAGAGAGACTATGAGAGGGACATCACCAGGAAGGCTAAAGAAAATCCCAAGCTTTTCCACAGCTTTATCAGAGGAAAACTGAAGGTAAAAGAACAGGTTTTAAGGCTAAAGAGAGCGGATGGAAGCATCACTGAGACGGATGAAGAGATCTGCAAAGAATTGAACAAGGAGTTTCAGTCAGTATTTACAGTAGAAAATACCCCACCCCCTCAGATTGCAGTGATAGAAGCTCAAGGGCCGGTATTAGAGAACATCAACCTTACAGCCACAGAGGTATGCAAAGCGCTGATGGATTTAGATGTTCATAAAGCTACAGGTCCTGATGACATATCCCCTCATGTGCTTAAAAAATGTGCAAACACAATATCAGTGGCACTAAGTATCATATTTAAGGAGTCACTGGAGTCAGGGGAGATTCCAAGATGCTGGAAACAAGCAAATGTGATACCTGTCTTCAAAAAGGGAAGGAGGGATACGGCTCTGAACTATAGACCAGTTTCCTTCACCAGCATAGTTTGCAAAGTTATGGAGAAACTACTAAGGAAACATATCTCTCTTCACTTGGAATCCTTCAACTTTTTGTCAGTGAGGCAACATGGCTTCAGAGAAGGTAGATCAACAGTAACAAACTTATTAGAATTTTATGATGAGGTAAGCCAAATCTTACAGGAAAGAGAGGGTTGGGCAGATTGCATATTCCTAGACTTCCAGAAAGCGTTTGACACTGTTCCACATGGGAGACTTATTAGGAAGCTGCAATCAATGGCTAGAATAGGTGGAAATGTTTTGGAATGGATAAAAACTTACTTAGAAGGAAGGGAACAGAGGGTTAGAGTAAGACACTCAGTGTCTGAATGGAGAAGAGTTAGTAGTGGAGTTCCACAGGGTTCAGTTTTAGGGCCACTTTTGTTCCTTGTATATGTAAATGACCTACCAGAGTCTGTAAATTCATTCATGAATATGTTTGCAGATGATGCAAAGATTGTGAAGAAAGTAAAAAACGAGAACAATGGTAGAGAACTTCAGGAGGATCTAAATAATCTGCATGAGTGGTCAGAAAAGTGGCTAATGAAATTCAATACTTCAAAATGTAAGGTAATGAGAATGGGTACAAGTGCAAGAAGGCCCAAGCTTGACTACTCGGTGGCTGGAGTACAACTTCAAGAGACAGAAAATGAGAGATCTAGGAGTAAACATACTGGCAGATTTGTCTCCAGAAATACATATAAATGGCATAGTAAGGGCAGCATATGCATTCTTATCAAATGTAAGGGTAGCCTTCAGGCACATGGACAAGGAAATGTTCAGAAATATTTATGTAACCTATGTGAGGCCAAAACTCGAATATGCAGCCCCCTTTTGGAATCCGCACTTGAAAAAGCACATAGCTAAGCTTGAAAAAGTTCAAAGACATGCCACGAAACTGGTGCCAGAAATACGCAATCTCAGTTATGATGAGAGGCTGAGGGAATTAGACTTACCATCACTCGAAGCTAGAAGAGTGAGGGGGGATATGGTGACAGTCTTTAAATTCCTTCATGGTTATGATAGAGTGGATAGGGATCGATATTTTGATATGGCTGGCTCTAGAACTAGAGGTCATAGTTTGAAGCTTCGTAAGAAAACTTCTTTGCAGGATGTAAGGAAATACTTTTTCAGTGTAAGAGTAGTTGATAATTGGAATTGGCTAAGCGAGGAGGTAGTTAATGCTATCTCAATCCATAGTTTTAAGGACAGGTATGATAAGTATCACTAAGTATAAAATGGAACCGATGAGGAGACGGGAAGATACGAGCTTTGGGCTCTTTCCCGTAAACACAATTAGGTAATCACAATTAAGTAATCACACACACAAAGATACGAGCTTTGGGCTCTTTCCCGTAAACACAATTAGGTAATTAAGTAATCACACACACACACACACACACACACACACACACTATATATATATATATATATATATATATATATATATATATATATATATATATATATATATATATATATATATATATATATATACACACACACATGGCCCCATTCCCCCTTGTAAGGGGATGGTCAAGCCAAGAAACACGCATTCACCGCGATCCACATATACCTCAAACTTATTAGAATTTTGTGATGAGGTAAGCCGAATTTTACAGGAAAGGGAGGGCTGGGCAGATTGCATATTCCTAGACTTCCACAAAGCATTTGACAGTGTCCCACACGGGAGACTTATTAAGAAGCTGAAAGCAATGGCAAGAATAGGTGGAAATGTCTTGAAGTGGATAAAAACATACTTAGTAGGAAGGGAACAGAGGGTTAGAGTAAGACACTCAGTGTCTGAATGGAGAAGAGTTAGTAGTGGAGTTCCACAGGGTTCAGTTTTAGGGCCAATTTTGTTCCTTGTATATGTGAATGACTTACCAGAGTCTGTAAATTCAATCATGAATATGTTTGCAGATGATGCAAAGATTGTGAAGAAAGTAAGAAACAAGAACATTGGTAGAGAACTTCAAAAAGATCTAAATAGTCTGCATGAGTGGTCAGAAAAGTGGCTAATGAAATTCAGTACAGTACTTCAAAATGTATGGTAATGAGAATGGGTACAAGTGCAAAAGACCCAAGCTTGACTAATCGGTGGCAGGAGTACAACTTCAAGAGACAGAGAATGAGAAAGATCTAGGAGTAAACATACTGGCCGATTTGTCTCCAGAAATGCATATAAAAGGCATAGTAAGGGCAGCATATGCTTTCTTATCAAATGTAAGGGTAGTCTTCGGGCACATGGACAAGGAAATGTTCAGAAATATTTTTGCAACCTATGTGAGGCCAAAACTCGAATATGCAGCCCCCTTTTGGAATCCACACTTGAAAATGCACGTAGTTAAGCTGGAAAAAGTTCAAAGACATGCCACGAAACTGGTGCCAGAAATAAGCAGTCTCATTTATGATGAGAGGCAGTGGGACTTAGACTTACCATCACTCGAAGCTAGAAGATTGAGGGGGGATATGGTGACAGTCTTTAAATTAATTCATGGTTATGACAGAGTGGATAAGGATCAATATTTTGATATGGTTGACACTAGAACTAGAGGTCATGGCTTGAAGCTTCGTAAGAAAACTTCTTTGCAGGATGTAAGGAAGTACTTTTTTTAGTATAAGAGTAGTTGATATCTGGATTTCGCTAAGCGAGGAGGTAGTTAATGTAACTCATTCCATAGTTTTAAGGACAAGTATGATAAGTATCATTAAGTACAAAGTGGAACCGATCAGGAGACGGGAAGTTACGAGCTTGGGGCTCATTCCCGTATGCACAATTAGGTAATTGCAATTAGGTAATTACATACATACATACATACATACATACATACATATAAAAAGCATCATTGAGTAAAAATACGGAACCGATTAGTAGACGGGGAGTTACGATCGCACTGCTCTTTCCCGTAAACATAATTGCGTGCGTATATATATATATATATATATATATATATATATATATATATATATATATATATATATATATATATATATATATATATATATATATATATATATATATATATATATATATAAACTTAATGAATAAATGAGTAAAATTATAAATAGAAATCTCAATAGAGAAAATCCTGTTTGAACTTCTCAGGTTCATTTGTTCACGTGAGAGATCACGATGTGCCCACGTGTTTCTTTCTTTCTTTCATTGTTTCAGTATTTATTTATTATTTATCTATTTAACTTTATTTATCTGTGGATATGTGTTAATGCTAATCTTTTGAAATATTGCACTTACGTATAGTACATTATATCACAAGATACATATATATAATAGGAATTGCTGATTTAGGCCTACTCTCTCTCTCTCTCTCTCTCTCTCTCTCTCTCTCTCTCTCTCTCTCTCTCTCTCTCTCTCTCTCTCTCCTCTCTCTCTCTCTCACACACACACACACACACACACACAGACATGTGACACCAATTCAAATCCGTCTCACAAAAATGTAAATTAGAAACGGCCAGTAGACTATATATACTCTTTGTCCTTGTCAACGTATCAGACATAATGAATGCATAGGTGGTACTGCTAGACTATGTGTGAAACCTACTACATCAAGAACTCAAACAAGGAAATAGGTCATTCTGTCCTAAATTTCTGAGGCTAAATAATATCCAAACCCCAAGAATTTTGAACCAGCTGTTAAAGTGTCTTGTGCAATGTAAACCTATGAAATGTAAAATTCAGTTTGCAAAATAATGTACTAAAAGCAGCACATGTTACATAAAGCATGATTAAAATGCTAAAAAAATAAGACGAACCACCGATAAAGTATCTTCTTCTTCTTCTCAGCTTTAACCACCGATAAAGTATATCAGTTATAAATGATAAAAACATAGGATTCTAGGAATTAGATACACATTCATTTTGTATTTTCTGCATAAAAGTGTTGCAATATGACAGAGAGAAGTTCTTTATAAGTTTTTTGTGATTATTGGCCATGATGTCTATATATCTTGTTAATCGTTGATACTCAAAAGTCAGTATATTGACATTTGTCTGCTCACGCCAAATTGCTAGTGCCTTTGTAGTTTTGAGCAGATTGCATATTCTTGGTTTTTTTTAGAAGACATTAGATGCAATCCCACAGTGGAGACTTATTGGGAAGGTATATTTGATGGCAAGAATAGGTGGAAATGACTTAGAATGGATAAAAGTTTACTTAAAAGGAAGGAATCAAAAGGCCAAAGTAAGACGTGTAGCGTCTGACTGGAGAAACGTTAGCAGTGGGGTTCCACAGGAATCAGGTTTAGAGCCACGTTTGTTCCTTATATATGTAATAGACCTTCCAGAGGTTCTAAATTAATTTATATATAAGATTTCAGATTATGTAAAGATTGTGAAGACAGTAATAGACGAGAACAATGGAACAGAACTTCAGGAAGACGTGATTAGTCTATATGAGTGGTCAGAGAAGTGGCTAGTGAAATTCAGTACTTCAAAATGTCAAGTAATAAGAATGAGCAAGAGTGTAAAAGGCGCAATTGTTGGGAAGTCGAGAGTAGGTGCAGAATATCTAGAGACAGAAAAAGAGGTCTAGGGATAAATGTATCAACAGAATTGTCTCCGGAAATGCTTATGAATGACAGAGAAAAGGCGGCAAATGTTCCTTAGTAAACATAGGGTGACCTTCAGGCACATGGATAAGGAAATTATCAGAAATATGTATGTGACATATGTGAGCCCAAAGCTTGACTATGCAGCAGCCTTTTTAGAATACACATATTAAAAAGCATATCAATTACACTGGAGAAAATTCAAAGAAATGCCACGAAGCTGGTGAAAGAGATACACAGTCTTAGTAACGATGAAAGGCTGAGGAACTTAGACTTAGCATTCCTTGAAGCTAGAAAGGAGAGGAAGGGATGTGGAAATTCCTTCATACTTTTGACAGAGTGGATAGGGAGCGATATTTTGATATGGGTGGCTTTAGAACTAGAGATCATAGTATTAAGCTTCGTAAGAAAAATTCTTAACAAGAAGTAAGAAAGTACTTTCATAGTATAAGAATAGTTAATAATCTAAGCGAGGAAACAGTAAATGCTAACTGCATTCATAGATTTAAGGACAGATATGATAAGCGTCAGTGAGTAAAAAAAAATATGAAACCTACCAGGAGACGGGGAGTTACGAACATAAGGCTCTTTCCCTATAGCACTAATATGCAAATATAGTTACAATGGATCAGACGTGCTGGTGCTGCCGTGGTTGTGTACATCTTTATCTGCCTCCTGGAGTGTAACAACACCCCCCAACGTACCAAGCCAGGTATTTGATTGCAATTTATAAGTTCCTAAGTTTCAATATATATATATTTTATTACTAACACTCAGAGGATTCAAATAAGACTGATCCTACAGCTTTAGGTAAATCTTCCTTCTGGTATGATTCTTTTTCTATGCTTACATCTACTTCGAATATTCTGGCGTATTCTTTACACATCTTACTATCCCTTTACATTTGACAAGTCATGACACTCCCTATTTCTGACTATCTTTGTTATGTATCTTCTTGGTGACCGAGCTTATTGGGAGCAATTTTCGTTGTTCATCTCAATGTCACACTCATTATATATATATATATATATATATATATATATATATATATATATATATATATATATATATATATATATATATATATATATATATATATATATGTATATGTATATATATATATATATATATATATATATATATATATATATATATATATATATATATATATATATATATATATATATATATATATATATATATATATATATATATATATATATATATATATATATATATATATATATATATATATATATATATAAAGTGTTTGTGGAACCAGTTGCTCTCTTTGTAAAAAAAAAAAAATATCTTACGACTTGCAATCCATTTAGTGACGAGTTAACTCCGATATTTAAAACATATAAAAATCGTAATATCTCGATTTATATATAAACAATATGAGCTTAATAAATATTGATATGAAATCTGTAATTAAATTTTACTTACATTTGATTTTTCTTCTATAAAATTCTAGACAATTTAATTCTTAATATTAATGATATTATTTAAACAGAGTAATTGTCTCAATAGATAATAAAGATGTGAACTAAAGGGCAAAAATAATAAACTACAAGACAAGAAAACAAAGAATATTTATTATAGTCTTGAGAGAGACGCGAGTTAAAATCCAATAAATATTCAAAATATAGAAAAACACATGCACTCTATTATGGTTATAGTTTTGCAGTTCTTACTTGTAGGGAAATGTCACGAATAGTATGAAATCTCATCGATTCCTAGGGGACTAGATGTTTTATTAACTTAAATTTAGTGTTCGGTTTTACGTCACGGACTCCCTTTTCTACTAAGGGCTAGGACGGTTGCCTTCTTGCGAAGGACTTGTTTTGGCAGATGTAATCGTTACCCTGAGTGCATGCCCTTGCTAACCTCAGACCGTGAAGGGGCGCGAACCCTCGACCTGACGCCTCAGAGTCGCGGACGCTACCGCTTGAGCCATGGTGACTACTATTAGCTTAAATGTAATACATATGAAAAAATCATAATTTCCCAATGTAATATTAAACCAATATTAATGTTATGTATATATAACTAGGACCTATAAGCACCTATTGACTATATGATATAGGATGTAGGGTGGCAGAGGATGGGTAGGAATGTTTTTAATTAAGTATATCCTCTTGCAGTGACAGTACGGCTTGCATTGAGTCTCGTGAGGCAGCATATTACATAAACATTAACAGTAATACACTGATTTCAGACGAGGTGATTATTTTTAGGTGTTTTCTTATTAGTTGGATAATAATAATAATAATAATAATAATAATAATAATAATAATAATAATAATAATAATAATAATAATAATGTTAAATTCAATTCAATTCAAAAAATTTATTGCCATAAAAGGCAATTACATTAAATGGAGCTTTTTAGCAAGCTAACAAGCCCTCCCAACAACTATAAAAAATAAATAAATAAATATTTGTTCTTCCAAGCAAGCAATAATGACAATGAAAATGACAATAATATTAACAATCCTAATAATGATACACAATATGACAATTGGTCATTTCAAATAGTGAACTATGTCTATATCAAATTTACTGAGAATATAGTTAAACTAAACTCTAATGTCAAACTCAGAAAAGTTTTGCTTTCAAACCCTCAGCTTATGGCAGTTTGAATGTTCGTTAAATTATTATAGTAGAACACTAATATATTCCATTTTAAATATCTTGTGATAATTGTATTTTATTCTTATCAGATATTTTATCGAAAAAAATTTCTTTTGCTGAAAGTTATGCAAAAAGTATTTTTATTTAATTATTATTGTTTATTATGTATTGTTCGGGGGTTTTATTTTAATATAAAATGAACATGGTTGATCCCTCAAAGAAAAACAAAAACAAGTCGAAGCTTTTATTGTTTTGATTCTCTTAGCCTTGGGTGACCAGCTGACAACCTCAGTCGGGACTTATTTACCTTTCTTGTTTTTGGTATGACTAAAATACCCCAAATAAAGGCTTATTGCTAATTGTAGTTAATTGGTACTTTAATTATAATTACGTTAATATTAGCATTTGTTCGAATTGCCCTTCTAATTCTAATTGCCCTTCCTGTGTACAAATTTCGTTTTTTTTTTCTCTTTGTTGACATGTGGTACAAAGCCCTGCAAACGAGTCTTAGTATACCTGTAGACAAAGTATATTCCAGACTTCGGGAGTATATGGAGTCTAGTTTTATCCTAGCCTGAGGCTAAGTGGATAGATCGTAGCCTGAGGCTAAGTGATCGCTGGGAGGAATTTCTAAAAACCGCTGGTGCCGAATGGAGTGGTTTTTGATGGTTGTTGAGGGTGAGTGGTAGGAAAAAAAAAAGTAAAGTGTCAAAGGTAAATATTTGTGTTACGTATTGTCAAAATCACCCTAGGAACTACAAAAGCTACATTGCAAGTCAAGCATTGATTTTTATTTTTTTTTTCCTGATAAATTTTTACCTCAATTTGGAGGTGAATATTATATTTTTCTATGGGGTTTTTGTGTATTGAATAAATATGACCTTGAAAACCTTCGGAAATATAG
This sequence comes from Halocaridina rubra, assembly GCA_037179515.1. Taxonomy (NCBI): domain Eukaryota; kingdom Metazoa; phylum Arthropoda; class Malacostraca; order Decapoda; family Atyidae; genus Halocaridina; species Halocaridina rubra. The sequence goes on along the minus strand of JAXCGZ010013754.1, from coordinate 13,680 downwards.
CGACATTTTTCCAATGATTTTTTTATATTATGGAATGTATGTGAACATGAAAACTGTGCCAAATTATGATTTTTTAGGCTCGGTTAAGTTAAGCCTGGACATGTTAGCTTCATATATATTTTCCGACGGTTTTCAAGGTCAAATTAATTCAAAAAACACACACACACAAAAAAGGAAAATATAATATTCCCCAAATTGAGACGGGTGCAACTGTAAATAAGTACCCTTTTTTTCTAAGTCAAACCCCCAACTTCATCAAACTTCTTATTTTTTAAACCTGAGATTCACCAGGTAACTGAAAGTTTGGTTGGAATTTTGGAGGTTAAAATACCAAAGTGGAAATGTTTTTTACTATTGAGATGCAAAAGAGACAAAACATCCCCCCCTGGATTTGGGGCAGTTTAGACACCAGTATTACTCATGGGTAGCAAATAAGATATTTTGTCGTGTACTTACAGATAGTCGCTAATTAGCACTTTCGGAATTGGTGATTTTTCTGTTACTTTCTTTAAATCTCTGCTTCTCTTGGAGAGTTTTTCCTTCAGCTGTCTTCCATTTAAAATGTGTTAGTAAGTATAAGTACTGATGATTGGCCAATGGTAGTGAAGTAGGGGTGGAGTTGAGCATGCGCATTAAGTTAGTAGGGATAATGAGTATGCTCCAACTCCTTGTTATTCACCCAGCTCAGATTGTCATTAGCAGAATGGCTTTATGTGTAATGTGATCATTTAATTATAATCTGTGTATTTGTGATTTTTATGAAAATTGCTAAAAAAAAACTGACATTTTCGTTCATACAGTGTTTTACCAAGTGAAGCTATCTAACCTAAATGTAAATATGGTAAATTGATATTTTTTTCGTTGGAGATGGGAATTACGGTCTCCTTGTGTTTTTTGTATGTTTTGAATGAGTCTGACTTTGAAAACTGTAAAAACTAACTCCTTTTTGGTTAGGTTAGGTTCACATATATTTCCGACGGTTTTCAAATATAGAATTATTCACAGCGCATAAAAAAACAGAGAAAAGTATAATTTTTACCTCCAAAGAAAGTGGTGATATTGTAAAAATTTACATAATTTTTTTTTTTTTTTTTTATCCCATCCAACTTCTTGTTGCACTTATGAAGGCTGTATTTCCACATTTGTAATCCATCTGTATAAAATTTTGGAGCATTTCCTTTGCAGTATGTCAAAAACCTCTCCAAAAACTTCTGTAACTCAAGCTTTCCCCCTCTCATTCGTTCTGATGGTTCTATAGCTTGCTCTCCCACTGACAAAGCCACTCTCTTTGGCTCTCATTTTTCTGCCAACTCTTCTATCAACGATTCCAGCACACCTGTTCCTCAGTCTTTTCCCCTCTCTAACCCTATGCCCTCCCTTATCCTTTATTCACGCAAAGTTCATAAGGTTCTTCGCTCTCTAAAGACAAACAAGGCATCTGGTCCCGATGGTATCCCTGCAAGGTTCCTTAAGGAATTTGCAGATGAACTGGCTCCCGTGCTTTGCCGTCTTTTTCGCCTCATTCTTTCAACCAGTATCTATCCTTCATCTTGGAAGCATGCTCTAGTTCAACCTGTTCCTAAGAAGGGTGACCGCTCTATTCCTTCTAACTACCGACCTATTGCTCTAACCTCCTGTATTGCTAAAGTTTTCGAAACTTTGCTCAATGCTCACTTCTTGAAACGCCTTGAATCTAACTCACTTATCTCCGATCACCAGTACGGCTTCCGCAAGGCAAGATCCACTGGTGATCTCCTGTCCTATCTTACTCATGTATGGTCATCTTCTCTGAGGAACTATGGGGAATCCTTTGTCGTCGCCCTTGATATCTCTAAGGCTTTTGACAGAGTCTGGCACAAGGCTCTGTTGGCCAAACTCCCTGCCTACTGCTTTACCCCTTCTTTCTGTTCTCTGATTTCCAGTTTTCTTACTGACCGTTCTATATCTGTAGTTGTTGATGGCGCGACATCTAGCCCTTTCTCTGTGTCCAGTGGTGTTCCACAGGGCTCTGTTCTTTCACCTACTCTCTTCCTTCTCTTCATCAATGATCTTCTACAGTCCCCATCTTCCTCTCTTCTTCATGCCTTTGCCGATGACTCTACCCTTCACTTTTCCTCTGCCTTTTCTTCACAACCTTCATCTGTTACTCGTAATCAATCTCGTATCACTCTTTCTTCTACTCTTAACTCCGATTTGCAGAGAGTATCTGAATGGGGCACTCAAAATTTAGTTAAATTCAATGCCTCCAAGACACAGTTTCTGGCTATCTCTTTATCTTCTTCTCCTCCAGATAACCCTATTGTCTTCGAAACTAATGAAATTTACCCTCTTAACTCTATCAATATATTAGGAATCCACATAGCCTCTAACTTGTCTTGGAGGAATCACATAATCCAAATTTCAAAATCTTCATCCAAAAAATTGGGGGTTTTGTTTCGTTTTCGTTATTACTTTTCCTCATTGCAGTTACTTAAAATTTACAAAGGTCTTATCCGCCCCTGCTTAGAATACTGCTCACACATCTGGGGTGCTTCTTCCTTTACTTATCTTCTTGATAGGGTTCAATCTAAGGCAGTCAGACTTATTAATGATCCTTCTCTTACTTCTAACTTGGATTCTCTCTCTCTTCGCCGTAAGGTATCTTCCCTTTCGCTTTTCTATCGCTACTACTTCCATTGCTGCTCTGATGAGTTGGCGAGTTGCATCCCTCCTCCACTGCCGAGGCCGCGTAACACTCGCCAAGCGGCCTCATCTCACAGGTACTGTGTGGAGATTAGTAGCTCGCGGATTGGTCGGTGCAGCGACTGCTTCTTCCCATCTACCTCCAGACTCTGGAACTCTCTTCCTCCTTCTGTCTTTCCTAGTTCTTGTGACCTTTCATCCTTCAAAAAGCAGATCTATCGTCATCTCAGAGCCTAGTCCTCCATATCTCTGGGTCCTCTTTACTTTGACTGTTTTTTCTGTCTGTCGTTTTCCTTTGTGTGACATTACCTCATCTCTGCCTTGCCCTTAACTTTTTCCTTTCCTTCGGCTTGGTATTTTCTCGTGCCCGGGCCTTTGTCGATGAGGGCAGTTTCTGCCTGTCCCGGTGTCACACTCTTAAAAAAAAAAAAAAAAAAAAAAAAACTTTGCATTTTGCATCATCCAGGGACCCAAAGGTGACTTCTTATTAATGTTCTTTTAGTTTTGGGAAGAGAACAATTTTGAAGGGGCGAGATCAGGGGTGTAAGGAGGATGTGGAAAAGTTTTCCAGTCAAATTCGCATAGAAAAAACTGTAATAATATCCACATCATACTGTTGCTGTCAGATGTTTAGGTAAACTCAAAAGTCCTCACTTAGTTTATTCCGGAAACGAACTGTCCATTATACTGACTGTACCCAGTCGGCAGTTGTAATGGATAGTGCGTTTCCGGATAAACTAAGTGAGGACTTCTGAGTTTACCTAACTGTCTGACAGCAACAGTATGATGTGGAGAATATTACAACTGGCGACGAGGATGGGATAATTAAGTGTATGCTCTTTCAACTTTTGACAGTTGAGCTTGGGCATGTTCGTGATGAAACAGGCCTTCTGAACCCCAGAATCCCGATGACCTTTCCGCTTTGAATTTCTTTGGTCCATTGGTCCTCGTGGTAGCTAATTAGTTTTTTATTGAATTTTGTTCTCTGGATCGTCCTGAAAGATCAGAGTTTCATCTCCAGTCACTGTCCGATAAAAAAAACTCTGCCTCATTTGCTTCAATCTGGGGCAAAAGTGCTTGAGAAAGGTCAGCTTTTTGTTGGAGCAGATCCTCGACCAATGCTTTTTGGACCCACCAAACCCCAGATACTTGTTTGAATTTTTGTGTGTGCATAATATCGTACACAATGAATGTTAATCACTTTTCCAATAACTTCTTGACTTACCCTACAATCTTTGGGGGTATGATTGGAGCAGCGACTCATACATAATTGTTGAACTTAAGATCTTGCAACGCATCTTGCAATTGTCTCATGAGCTTGTCTTTTAAATGACTTTCAGTGCTACGTTCTTGCTCAGCTTAATCTCTACTGTCTTTCAGGATTGCTACAGTATGTTTAACAAGGTTGAGGTCATGTGAATTTCCAGGTCATTAAGTTTGATTGCAAAAATTAATCTGAGAGTCTTCTTCCAGATTTTGCATCTCATTTTTGTGAAAGCCTGGAGCACATTCAAGACATATTCTCAGTTCATGAATGTTCAAAATATCAGTAGACAAATACAGTATACAGCACTATATTGTGAAACCTTCCCCAGAGTAGGCAGCATACACTTTTGCACCTTCTATAAGATCTTTTGTATGAATCATTTTCCTTAAAAAAATTTTATCTATAAGTCCTTATGCCTTTCGAAAACCAAATTTTTTTTTGCTTATTATTGGCTAGTACGGTGGTAACGCGCTGGCTCTGCATTCGCGAGGTCCACAGATCGAGCCTCGTCCAGGCAAGAGAGTTTAAGCTGTTTATTGGGGAGGTTACTGCTATGGCTGGGGACCACAGTAGGGGTTGGGGCTTGCACTGGCTGACGTCCGCCAGAACAGGAACAACGCCTCTGATATGAGGGCTAAACCCCAGCAAACTTTAACTTTAACTTTGATTGTGAAACCAGGATGGGCGGGTGGAGGGGAAAAAACTCATCTGGCCTGGGCACAAAGAAAACATAAAGATAAACCGAGTTGGGGAGTGTTGTGACTTGTCAGATGTGAAGAAGTAATAAGAGATGTGTAACGAATATCCAAGAATATACGGTGTTGATGTAGGTATAGAAAAAGAACCGTAACTGAAGGAAGACTTGACATTGAACTGTCCTGGACAGTCCTTACTCTTTTATCACTCCTGTAAGCAGTATATGTATTCACCTGTGAAGCTCCTAATATCATTATAACTCTTACACTCATCCTTTCTTATATATAGATAAGATAATTAATTCTCTTGCTTCCAAACAAGTTACGTATCATATGTATCTAGTCTTTTAAACTTAGCTCCTAAATTAGTATAGTGTTCTGAGTGTGTCATTTATGCTGGAGCTTTATCATTTTGTCAGCATGTGTATAGTTTCTGGTTATTTGTCCCAGTTCTTTAATTATTCAATTTTTTTGATCCAAATTCATTCAAGATATCGGTGCTTTTCTCCTATTATCAGAACTCCTAAATTCATCAAAATGTTTTTTCTTAGCTTTTATTGTCCTTCTCTCATTAACTTATTATTTTCCCCATTGCATTATAATGTAATTTGCTGTTCTTACCTTTTCTTTATTATATCCCAGGAAAATATTTATTTTTTTTACACCTTTGCTTCTGTCTGTATTTTTCATCGTCTATACTAAATCATTCTGTCTATGGATATTCAGTTTTGTATTTAAAGACAAAATTATAAATTTAGTGCTTTATTCCCTCTCAGGAGCAGCTAAGCAATTTATATTCCTGTTTGAATCTACCCAAATGCCATGGAATAATTACCGATTATAGAATATTACTGTATATGAAATTAACAATACCTGTAATTAGCAATTAAATAAAACGAACATTATCTGTTTTTAGCAAACGATAATAAATAATATCCGCACGACTCTCTTAGGGTCAGAAGTACCCAGCTTTCTAGCGTTGTCATGTTATTTGCACCTTAATCCTCACCATCTTGCCCTCTGTCTTGCAGAACCTGCTAAATGCAATAAATGCTTTGCATACACAAAGTAATATTGCATAATATTTTGTTTTCTTAAGGTTTGCTGGTATTGGTGATGTAATACTGCCACTGAGCAGTAGAGTACTAGTACTGTACTGTACAGTTGCAATATAAAATGATGTGCACTATTGCTTCTCGATATGCAATATTTTGAAGTGTATACAGTATTATTTTATCTGCAAATATGATATTACAGATTCTGTAATACGATGTATGTGGTAAAAGAAGTGTACTTTAGTTATTGGTATATGAGCATTATTGTGTGTCTGTATAAGTTGTCGCTGACTTACGACCTGTCGTAACTATCTCCAAAATTAGTACTTTATGACAGCTGGAATGCGAATATGTACTGTATTTTTGGCCATGGCTGCACTGTGTTTGATAGTGCGAGTGTTGCCCTGTTGGGCGTACGACAGTTTTCTCCCAACGTCAGCCCCAGCAGCCCAGTGAGACGCTCACACATTTTCACACCTATGTGTCAATCTAATATTAACAGCTGTTGCAGTAATTTATATTTAGTGTATGTCTATGCGGTCATTCTTCAAAATGCTCATGACGTCTTTTAAGAGGAAACTGTCTGTCTTCTACTGAAATTAACAAGAAGAAATGCAAGGCCGTTGATCTTGACATGAATGTTATTTTTAGAAAACCGAAACTATGAATGTTTAGTATTAGAACATGCAGTAAGAAAAAATACAAATATGCAGTTAACTGAACACAATTGAAATTATATCTAATCTCAGATCTTAAGAAAGTCTCAGTGATAGAGTGAGAGAAAGATATTTTGTATTTTATAATTTTTTTTATTACAATATTAGTATTTAAATAAGGAAATGTTTATAAATAGATTATAGCAATAAGGAACTAATAATTTGGTGCTTTAAAGGATAAAAAACACCCAGCAATATGACTTAAAGATGATACACTGTTATCATGCACTGCATTAAGATCCCTTACTGTCATGTTTCAGTTGATTTCTTGGTTCAACTTAGGGCCAAATCAATTATGACCAGACGTCGGAGCCGATTTCAGTTGTAAACAGACGACTACCTCTATACCTACAGTATTGCAATTCGTGCATTACATAATGTGTTTAAAATTTGTCTTGTTTAAGGAATTATGATGTGGAATTGTGACACATCATGTGATGAGTAATTAGTTTGTTTAGATATTGTATTTGTTTTATATAGCTATCATGTAGGGTATGTATAAAGTTAAAGATATAAGTTGGTATTTTTAAAAACTGTTTCAGTTTTATATTTTCAATGTTTTCGTGGATTTTTCCTTTCATTACAGACGACGAGTTTATGAGAACAAACGTGGAGACTGACGGTGAGCAGAGTGGCTCGAATGAGGGCATGAAACCCATGGATACTTCGGAATGGCTCGAGGAGACAAATAAAATGCACATTCATAGAGCTGATATGAATAAGCTCATCATGAATTATCTTGTCATGGGTATGTTGCAATAGCTTGATTACTTATATTTTTTTTTCCGAAATTATTTTGCTGTACTCTCCAGTTATAGGAAGTAACACATTCATAGTTGCTCATGAAATTAATAATTGGTTCATTCTCACGCTGTACATTTGGTATTTTTGCTCTCTGATCACTATATGCATATTAATGTCTTTGAATTTGTATTTTGTATGCTGCTGTGGTTATAATAAATGTAGTTTGCTGCTATTTTGTTTTTTATGTTTGTTAAATTCAAAAATAATACATTTAAGAATATCTGTCTGTAGTTCTTCATTGCTAAGCGTCCTGTTCAGTACTGCTTGTCATTTTGAAGGACACATCCCAGATAGTATTAAATCACAAGAAGAACTTTTGAAATTATTACTTCACCAATATTGACTTGATATCTCTTGTATGCATTGTTAATGCTAGTGGATATGTGATAGCTTTAAAAAGGACTACGTTGGATACTGCATTAGTATTTGAGACAGAGGTACATACGGTATCTGGATTTTGAAGATTTTAGTAATAATGTCTTTGAATGGTACAGCAAAGAGCATACCATGAAATTATATGTAACTATTTTAGAAGCAGTTAATCATACTAGCTAATAAAAGGATATTAAAATCATATTGTAATTAAAGTGAGAGACATTAAATAATATAGCAGCAGTAAAAATAATATGATCGGTCCATGTTTGAATCATTATTGAATAGGAGTGTTGCATTTATATGTACATTTTCCAAAGATTATAAGAAAGCTTCATCTTATAACTGTGAAATGGATAAAATTTTTAGTACATTATTTTTATCCTAAGTAGTAAAAGAAATGGTAAAGTCTTCATGAAGAGTGTTTTAGTACTCTTGTAGTAGTTCGTTCAAAATTTTTAATTATTTGACGTGAAACGCTTTCAATACTTGATTACTGTACGTGGCTATTGTCCTAAACTGAAATTAAATAACATAGGTTTATTTGTGGAGGTCTTGCTTAACACCGTTGTAAAACCGAATAGAACAAGATTAAATAAATTTTCATAAGTTTTATAATTTGAAGAGCATCCTGTAAATAATTTATATACGATAATATTCCATCTGCATATACAGTACATGTGTTTTTATTTTGCCAGTTATTAATAGGCAATGAGCACTATTCACTACAAGTACTCACCGATATCCTTTATATGTGCACAAAGTCAATCCCCACTCACATATGGAAGCAATCATGAACTAGTTTAATACTATCTCTGTTTAGGTCTTTACAGATTCTTTTTCTCTCCTTTCTTTATCTACTTTTTTACAATTTATCATCAGCTTACACTCTATACAGCTTATGACTGTTTGAATTACGACCTCATTGCATATATACTCTGTATATCAACCTCACTGCACCATGTCTGGTAGTTTAAGTTTTGTCCAGTTGAGTGTAAAACAGTTTCCCTCTGCCAACAACACTTGTATCCTAGCGAGATGCTCGTTCTTTTATGTCATCCTCCTTCTACTGTTAGCGGTCACAGTATGTTTACATCCAGTTGTGTGTGAGCAGTTTAACTTCAAAACCTTCAAGATATATACCAAGAGATAATTGTCTTTGTCTACTCCTACACTTGCCAAGAAGGAATGAAAGGCTGTTTATATCGACACGAGAATGAATGTGATTAGGTTACTGCAAGAGTCATATGAAAGATAGTTTCATGCTTATGCCTTGCAAATTGCATTTGCCTATTTATAAACCCAGTTTCACTTGGTAAACAAACACTCTCTACAATTTCAAGTAACATACAATGGAACTGGTTGATTTGATTTGAAAATCGTGTTTGAATGCAAATTTCAGTGAGCTTCTAGTCATTATTGAACACACAAAATTTTATGAGCTTCTCGTGGTACCTAATGCCGCATGCATGGCTGATATCTGACAGTGTTTACTTTGTGAAGATTTTCTGGAAATTTCCCATAGTTACATCAGTCATTTTAGAACGGTATACAGATGAGAACAAGCATTGTCAGTCACGGTATTGATTAAAAAACTAGAAAGCGTCAATGTTTATTGATTGTTATTTAAAGAATTCATTTCTGCTTTCATCCAAGCAATTTAACTTTTAACATCAAACCCTTTGTGAAGTTAAAAACCGACATTAGTGTCATACCAGTAAGTAGTTTTTATCTTGTGTTAAGTTGAATTATCTTGTTATCTTGTAGAAGCGCTAAGTATTTCTAAATATATTCCATGTGAACAAAGCGAGCTACATAATGAAATGCATACAAATCTTCATGCGTTTCCTAGTTAAATAGGAATATAGATTGAGGGAAGCACAAAATATTGAATAAGAAATAAAAAAACTGAGGGACGTGCAAGGGTATATAGAGATAATCATGTAATTAATAATATGATACCAATCTGAAATAATGTTGAAAATAAATTTTACACTTTTTTTATGCTATAGAATATGAACATGCTTTATCGGATACAGAAATTACTTTTATGTCATAGAATGTGCATTTTATATTTTGCTTTTTAGAGGGTTTCAAAGAAGCAGCAGAGAAATTTTCCATTGAGGCCAATATCAAACCCCCAATGGATCTTGATCAGTTGGATGAACGCATTCGTATTCGCTCGGCCATACAGGCAGGTCATTTTCAAGAGGCCATGAGAATGGTCACTGCTCTTCATCCAGAAATTCTTGATGACAACTCTCAACTCTACTTCCATCTCCAGGTAAATTCATAAGCAGAAATTTTTAGTAACCTTTTGTTTCATGTAAAGACCTTTTCTTACGAGGCTGAAATAAAGCCAAGTGTTTACAATACTTTTATCATTTTCTTTTTGTATTCTCATCGGATAATCATGAAACTTCTTCAGATGACTAAGCTTGTACCCTGAAGGAACAATGTTTGATTATTAGAGGTTTTCATAATTACGTTGTAATGCTATATTTTCTTTTCAGATATTTATACGTGTTTTTTTAATCAACATCACCAGTTTTTAATAAGAGATGTTTTACAGCAATTAGTTTTGATAGGAAATAAATTAATAAACCTCCATATACACATCAACGGCTTCAAATAATGTGACTACTCAGTATAAGTTTTTTCATAAAATTTAATACAAAATCACAAAATATTTTAATTTCCCATAAACCAGTCTGAATGTCCAAAAGAAAAGCGTTTAAATATTAATGGTAATAATTTGGTAGATACTTCTTTTAAATGCATTTTGTTAATGAACTTCTCCGTATGTACCAAATATTAGGGCATATTTATTTAAATATATTTAGGGTTCATATATAATCTAGTAGTGGGAGAGAGATATTCAACCCTGGTAATCACTTCATGTAGTAAGAGGCAACTAAAAGGAATAGGCCGAGTGGTGGTGGATATTTCTAGGATGTCAAAGTTAAGTAATAGGGAGAGGAGGGTATAGACAGGAAGTATCTCCCTTGAATATCTTTGCAGTACATGATGTAGCATTTAGAAGAGCTAAGCACATTTAGGATGCATTTAAAGTCCTGCTAGCTCAGTTTCTTATAACCATTGTGGCCACCTATCATGCTTCGGAAATATGGTATCATGTTTGACTAAAAAAAAAAATTTGTATCAAATCTCCTTTGCATGTCATAGAAGGCGATCAGATTAAATTCCTAAAATTGGCAGATCCTCTGATAGCCACTCAGTAATTCATGTAGCTTTTGAGTGCAGTACCCTCGTCCCCATCATTTCTGCGTCTCATTTATCAACTAATATTCATGTTCGTTATCTCCCCTCGTTCCTACAAACATTTCTATACTACTGTGCCAACCTCTGTATCTTTGCTCATGTTTAGCCCACCAAAGCTGTACATGTGTACTGCAGATTGTTCATATATCTTTCATCCTTTCTTATTGGCTATTTTGCATCGTAGCCTAATCTTTACACTATTACTTTCAGTACATTAATTATCTACAGCTTAAAGGGAAAGTTATGATGTGACATTTCATTGTTTTGTAAATTGACCCTTAGACCACAACCCACTCATATTATTAAATCAAAATATATTTTCTGCTTCTTAAAAAAAAAATAAAGAAATAAATGTCTGCTTCGAAAAAGAAAAAAATCTGTAGCTCACAAAATACTCCACCCCCATATTTTACTCTTACAAAACCTTAAATGTCGCTATCTATTCCATTGTATTAGTTTTATATCCCTGATTTCCATGTACTTGAACTTTTTCTTCTTAAGAAATTAGATGTTTTCAGGATGAGCACTTGACTTTGCCCATATAGTCTCAATATTTTTTAGATCCTGCCATAAGCAGTCCGCTTAATTCAGACTAAGATTGTAAATGCTATTGATTAGCATCGCGTCCTGGTGTTTTACATTGTATTCATATATTGCAACTAGCAGTTGTTAAATGGTTATCATACATGTCATTACACATTACACACAAGACAATAGACTTGTTAGATATCATTGAAAATCTAGTGCAGTTAGGTTAGAGGATAGAAGTTATAGCTTCCACAGTATGGTGGTAAAATTTTATTCTCATCTAATGACAACCTTTTTGGTTCTAATGTATGGTACTGTGTGCTCATATTGTCTCCAAGTGACTACAGTATTTTTATATATTTTGAGTAATATATTTTTTCAGGAAATACACTCCGAGTAAAGTACTGTAAAATTGTGAAATATTATGTTAATTCTATTTTAACATCTTTATTTCTAACAGCTGTAATAAATTAATTTCAAGTGATGCATTATATTACATTTTCTTGACCTGTAGTCATGGTGTTATTGACATTTCGCTAATAATACAGCAACAGGTGTTGATTGAACTCATCCGAGAAGGTAGAGTAGAAGAGGCTGTTGTATATGCTCAAGACCATTTAGCTGAGAGAGGCCAGAGAGACCCAACAATTCTGAATGAACTTGAGCGAACCTTGGCTCTTCTAGCCTTTGATCAACCAGACACATCCCCTTTTGAGAGATCTTTTGCATCCTTCACATAGGCAAAAAGTAAGTGATGGAAGGAATAAAAGTGTTGTTTTATATATATATATATATATATATATATATAAAGTTCTATTATTATTTTGTAAACATGTAAAAGATGTAAAGAGGAAGATGTTTTGAGCAATGTGTAGGTCAAGTGTTTGGGTGATTGATAATTATGACTCCTCTGTTTATTGCTCCAAATAATATTATTGGACACTTACATATACGTTGCCGTCATATTTTACTATGCAGACGTCGCCATCATTCTCAGCGAGGCTACCCTTAAAGGATTAGGGATAACTAGTTCTGCATCGTTTTAACTCATTTTTACGCAGTTCTAGGTAAATGGTCTCATATTTTCATTTACTTTCACCAGGTTGCAAGTGAGCTCAATGCTGCTATACTCAAGGCTCAAAACCAAGAAGAAACCACTCCATTATTAGATGAACTCTGAAACTCTTACTCTGGGCTCAAGATGAGCTTAATAAGAAGAAAGTTCAATATCCAGTTATGACGGATCTTATAAAAGGCAAATTTGAGGAGCCCAAATGAAGGAAAAATACCCATTTACATGTGTTTAAAGAAGTCTTAATCTACTCTAGTATGTCCCTCGTTGCTTGTCTAACTGTAGTGCATGCACCTGTTTGTGCTTTGAAGAAAGTTCCATGGATTTTGTGCCACATCAGGTATGTTGTATTATGAAAATTTTGAGGACAACATATAAAAGTATATAATACACATTTACCGAATATTGTCAATATCCAATGTGTATATATTTCTTCTCTAATCCCGTGGCACGGGAGATATACAATATTAGAATGTAGTTTTTGCAAATAAAATACCACTGAAAGAATTTTGATCATGGTATTAATATCCAGTACATTCCCAAGGAGTATCAGTTAAATCTGCTTTCTATAAGCTAGGGGTGTCAAAGATGCAACTAGCCACACTTTTAAATGCAGCCCATGACAGTTGCAGGGCAAAAGGTACCAAGTTTCTGGGAGAATAGGTACTAGGAATTAAGGTACATAATAGTTTTCTTGTGTTCATTTGTGTTAGGTTACACACGAACCAGTTAACACTATATCCACCATTATTTTTAATTCTCAATCTTTATACTACTACTCCACAGATATGTGGTCTGGACCTGCTCTCAATTAATTATGACCCATTTATTGCATACTCATAATATTTGGCAAACTGGGGTAAATGAATTTGACAACCCTCCTTTTAAACTTACTTGATTTGCAACCAACTGATTAAAAAGTAGAGCTTAAACTAAATTCTCCTTCAACTACATATCATGGCTTATTCATTGCCAATACATCATAGTCATGACTGGTACAGATGCTAAAGAATAAGGAGGAATTATGGGGAGCACTGAATGATGGTCTTCATTGTAAAGAAGTTTATCAGCAATTGAATAATCTTCAATAGCAAGGCTACATTAGGGGGGAGGAAAAAAAAAAAAAACACAGGAGTATGGGCCTATATAATAACGAACACAATACACATCCATAATACTTTTACCTGAACGCAATCATAAGACATAC
>JAXCGZ010013753.1:30000-52500 GCA_037179515.1 Halocaridina rubra | reverse complement strand
TCATCATAACTGAGATTGTGTATTTCTGGCACCAGTTTCGTGGCATGTATTTGAACTTTTTCAAGCTTAGCTATGTGTTTTTTCAAGTGCGGATTCCAAAAGGGGGCTGCATATTCGAGTTTTGGCCTCACATAGGTTACATAAATATTTCTGAACATTTCCTTGTCCATGTGCCTGAAGGCTACCCTTACATTTGATAAGAATGCATATGCTGCCCTTACTATGCCATTTATATGTATTTCTGGAGACAAATCTGCTAGTATGTTTACTCCTAGATCTCTCTCATTTTCTGTCTCTTGAGTTGTACTCCAGCCACCGAGTAGTCAAGCTTGGGCCTTCTTGCACTTGTACCCATTCTCATTACCTTACATTTTGAAGTATTGAATTTCATTAGCCACTTTTCTGTCCACTCATGCAGATTATTTAGATCCTCCTGAAGTTCTCTGCCATTGTTCTCGTGTTTTACTTTCTTCACAATCTTTGCATCATCTGCAAACATATTCATGAATGAATTTACAGACTCTGGTAGGTCATTTACATATACAAGGAACAAAAGTGGCCCTAAAACTTAACCCTGTGGAACTCCACTACTAACTCTTCTCCATTCAGACACTGAGTGTCTTACTCTAACCCTCTGTTCCCTTCCTTCTAAGTAAGTTTTTATCCATTCCATAACTAGCCATTGATTGCAGCTTCCTAATAAGTCTCCCATGTGGAACAGTGTCAAACGCTTTCTGGAAGTCTAGGAATATGCAATCTGCCCAGCCGTCTCTTTCCTGTAAGATTTGGCTTACCTCATCATAAAATTCTAATAAGTTTGTTACTGTTGATCTACCTTCTCTGAAGCCATGTTGCCTCACTGACAAAATGTTGAAGGATTCCAAGTGAAGAGAGATATGTTTCCTTAGTAGTTTCTCCATAACTTTGCAAACTATACTGGTCAAGGAAACTTGTCTATAGTTCAAAGCCGTATCCATCCTTCCCTTTTTGAAGATAGGTATCACATTTGCTTGTTTCCATCATCTTGGAATCTCTCCTGACTCCAGTGACTTTTTAAATATGATACTTAGTGCCACTGATATTGAGTTTGCGCATTTTTTAAGCACATGAGGGGATATGTCATCAGGACGTGTAGCTTTATGAACATTTAAATCCATCAGCGTTTTGCATGGATGGATGTTCTCTAATACCGGCCCTTGAGCTTCTATCACTGCAATCTGAGGGGGTGGGGTATTTTCTACTGTAAATACTGACTGAAACTCCTTGTTCAGTTCTTTGCAGATCTCTTCATCCGTCTCAGTGATGCTTCCATCCGCTCTCTTTAGCCTTAAAACCTGTTCTTTTACCTTCAGTTTTCCTCTGATAAAGCTGTGGAAAAGCTTGGGATTTTCTTTAGACTTCCTGGTGATGTCCCTCTCATAGTCTCTCTCTGCGTGTGTATGTATATATATATATATATATATATATATATATATATATATATATATATATATATATATATATATATATATATATATATATATATATATATATATATATATATATATATATATATATATATATATATATATATATATATATATATATATATATATATATATATATATATATATATATATATATATATATATATATATATATATATATATATATATATATATATATATATATATATATATATATATATATATATATATATATATATATATATATATATATATATATATATATATATATATATATATATATATATATATATATATATATATATATATATATATATATATATATATATATATATATATATATGTATATATATGTATATATATGTATATATATGTATATATATGTATATATATATATATATATATATATATATATATATATATATATATATATATATATATATATATATATATATATATATATATATATATATATATATATATATATATATATATATATATATATATATATATATATATATATATATATATATATATATATATATATATATATATATATATATATATATATATATATATATAATATATATATATATATATATATATATATATATATATATATATATATATATATATATATATATATATATATATATATATATATATATATATATATATATATATATATATATATATATATATATATATATATATATATATATTTATATATATATATATATATATATATATATATATATATATATATATATATATATATATATATATATATATATATATATATATATATATATATATATATATATATATATATATGTGTGTGTGTGTGTGTGTGTGTATGTGTGCGTATAGATATATGACATATGTTACAAAGCAACCAAATAAGTTTCAGAGATACTCACGACTGTAACTTTTAAGTAAGAACAAAAGAGAGTCAAGTCTGGGTAGAAGGGTAATGCAAAGCTATTGCTACATTAGGATTTAATAAAAACTTACTTTATTTAATTTCGTGCTTTTCCCTCCAATTCCCTTATTATCTTAATCCCCTCTCTTTTTTTACCCTCTTATCCTGTCTCATCCAAAGTAAGAAGGTAGTTTTTATATTCAATAGCGTTATTGAAAAAATAAAGTTCAAGGTATATACCTGAAGATTGTATTTTATTTTTAGCCTAGAGAGCACTAGAGAAGAGTTAACCACTCGAAGGTAAAAGAATACGGGAAAGAGACCTATGGCCAGAAGGATACTCAGCCATACTAGTGACATTTGTCTTGATATAAATTCTTGGCTCATTATTATTTTGGGAAAGAATCCCAAAAGTGTTAGTATCCCACCCAAACACAAAAGTCAGAGAAATAATATTATCTCTGCACATTGGGGGTAGATATTTGTAGTTAGAATTTGATTGATATGAAAGATCAGCATTGATGAGAAAATTGAGACTACTGAAAATGTGATAGTTTTTTTATGAGTGTGACACCGGGACAGGTAGAAACTGCCATTATCAATAAAGGCCCGGGCACGAGAAAATATCAAGATGAAGGAAAAGAAAAAGGTTAAGTACAAGCCAGACAAGAGGCAATGTCACACAAAGGAAAACGACAGACAGTAAAAAACAGTCTAAGTACAGAGGACCCAGAGATATGGAGGACTAGGCTCTGAGATGACGATAGATCAGCTTTTTGAAGGATGATAGGTCATAAGAATTAGGGAAGACAGAAGGAGGAAGAGAGTTCAAGAGTCTGGAGGTAGATGGGAAGAAGCAGTCGCTGCACCGACCAATCCGCGAGCTACAAATCTCCACAGAGTAACTGTGAGATGAGGCCGCTTGGCGAGTGTTAGGCGCCTTGATAGTGGTGGAGGGCTGCAACCCGCCTACTCATCAGAGCAGCAATGGAAGTAGTAGCGATAGAAAAGCAAAAGAGAAGATACCTTACGGTGAAGAGAGAGAGAATCTAGATTAGAAGTAAGAGAAGGATCATTAATGAGTCTGATTGCCTTAGATTCAACCCTATCAATAAGATAAGTAAAGGTAGAAGCACCCCAGATGTGTGAGCAGTATTCTAAGCAGGGACGGATAAGACCTATGTAAATTTTCAGCAACTGCAAAGAGGAAAAGTAATGACGAATACGAAACAGAACCCCCAATTTTTTGGATGAAGATTTAGAAATTTGGATTATGTGATTCCCCCAAGACAAGTTAGAGGCTATATGGATTCCTAATATGTTGATACAGTTAAGAGGGTAAATTTCATTAGTTTCGGAGACAATAGGGTTATCAGGAGGAGAAGAAGATTAAGAGATAGCCAGAAACTGTGTCTTGGAGGCATTGATTTTAACTAAATTTTGGAGTGCCCCATTCAGATACTCTCTGCAAATCGGAGTTAAGAGTAGAAAACAGAGTGATATGAAATTGATTTCGAGTAGCAGATGAAGGTTGTGAAGAAAAAGCAGAGGAAAAGTGAAGGGTAGAATCATCAGCAAAGGCATGAAGAAGAGAGGAAGATGGGGATTGTAGAAGATCATTGATGAAGAGAAGGAATAGAGTAGGTGAAAGAACAGAGCCTTGTGGAACACCACTGGTAACAGTGAAAGGGCTAAATGTCGTGCCATTAACAACTACAGTTATAAAACAGTCAGTAAGAAAACTGGAAATCAGAGAACAGAAAGAAGTGGTAAAACCATAGGCAGGGAGTTTGGCCAACAGAGCCTCGTGCCAGACTCTGTCGGAAGCCTTAGAGATATCAAAGGCGACGACAAAGGATTCCCCATAGTTCCTCAGAGAAGATGACCATACATAAGTAAGATAGGACAGGAGATCACCAGTGGATCTTGCCTTAGATCCAAGGCATTTCAAGAAGTGCGAATTGAGCAAAGTTTCAAAAACTATTAGCAATAGAGGTGGTTAGGGCAATAGGTCGATAGTTAGAAGGAATAGAGCAGTCTCCCTTCTTAGGAACAGGTTTGAACTAGAGCATTCTTCCAAGATGAAGGATTGATACTGGTTGACAGAATGAGGCGAAAAAGACGGCAAAGCACGGGAGCCATTTCATCTGCAAACTCCTTAAGAAACCATGCGGGGATGCCATCGGGACCGGATGCCTTGTTCATCTTTAGCGAGCGAAGAACCTTATGAACTTTGCGGGAAGAAAGGATAATGGAGGGCATAGGGTTAGAGAGGGGTAAAGACTGAGGAGCAGGTGTGCTGAAATCGTTGATAGAAGAGATGGCAGAAAAATGAGAGCCAAAGAGAGTGGCTTTGTCAGTGGGAGAGCAAGCTATAGAACCATCAGAACGAATGAGAGGGGGAAAGCTTGAGTTACAGAAGTTTTTGGAGAGGTTTTTGGCTAAGGACCAGAATCATTTGTCAGTGGGAGAGGAGTTGAGGTCATCAACTTTCCTTCTTATAAAGGAAGCCTTAGACCTTCGAATCTGAGCAGTGCAGTGATTCCTAGCAATAATAAAAGCAGAGCGCGTTAAATCAGAAGGAGAGGCTTGATAAGATCGGTATGCCCGAATCATAGCTTGGAAATCCATGGAGCATGCAAGGTCAAACCAGGGTTTAGGGTGAGAGAAAGTTTTTGTAGAAGAGGTGATGCAAGCCTCCATTGCCTCCGTCATGATCTCGGCAACTTTTAGAGCTACCTGATCTGGGTTGCGGGACCAAAAGCAGTAGTCATCCAATGTGAAGTCAAAGAGAAAGTTACGCAGATTTTCATGTTGGGTACGCTCGTAGTGCCAGAGGCGGCGCTGAGTAGGAGGGATTGGTGGTGGGTGAGCGAAAATGGAAGAGACTGAGATCATTAGTAAACGGAAAAGTAGATAGCTTATATTTGTTCACTGACTATAATAGATACTAGTATAAAACCTATGTAGTTAATCGAGGAGTAGGGGAGGATTTTTCGGTTGAGTGTGTGATTGACACTCTCAAGAGCTCCAACTGTGGCTTACAGGAGAGAAGTGGTGGTAAGGGTGACAGATGATTGATTTGATAGTCTTATTGCTGATATCGGGGCAATCTTCTTAACTTTTATGAGAATAAAACATTGATACCAATCAATTCCTTGTATTACAGGAGGCAGCCAGCAGCCTTTGTTTCAAGAATTGAAAAAGCAGGATGAAGGTGGCTCAAATTATTTTTATATAAATGCTGAGAGAGTTGAAGCCATTAGCAGGGATCTTTACCCTAGGGCTTGAATGAGAAAGTATTTTGGATCTGGCTTTGATGCATATGATTTGCTGAGTATTGTATATTATATATACTGTATTATTATGTTTTGTATGCTACATTATACGGTAAGATAATTATTTTTCCTTTTGCTTGCAGATTGTTAATTATGGTGTGATTTTCTTGTAGAATAAAGCCATTGTTTTATGGTAAGAAGCTGTTTCATTTACAAGATTTTCTTCTACAACAATCATAATTGATTATGTCCTGCATCTAGATAAGCTCAACATTGATCCTAGTGCACCAGATGCTGAGAAGGAATACAAGCACTGGAAATAACTTTTGTCAACTTCCAAGAGGAGTGTGGAGCCAATGCACCTAACAAACTGAGCTGTCTAACAAAATATGTCTCTGCTTCTGTGTACAGACACATTGCTGATTGTGTAACTTACGATGCAGCTGCTGGAATCCTGAATAAACTATTTATAAAAAAAAAAATATTTTTGCACGTCATGTGTTGGTCACGACAACAGCAGACAGAGAGCATCGGTGAATTTTTACAACAACTACATAAACTGAGTAAGAACTGACAATTTACAGCTCTTACTGCCGAGCAGTACCATGAGGATCTGGTTCGAGATGCCTTCATTAATGGTCTCCAATCTGGCACAATGCGTCAAAGGTTTCTTGAAAACCAGGAACTAAGTTTAAGCCAGGCCTATGGGACTGCAAGGGTACTTGAGGCTCAGCATAATTCTGACCAGTATGCTCAAGCAGCAGCCACCCAAGTTGTTGCTGTTTTACCTGCTGATGATAAATCTGTCAAATGCCGCTTTGCAAACAACACTGTTGGCCTTTCACATAAAGAATCAGTTAATGTTGCTACCACAAAGAATAAATGTGCATTTTGGTGGGAAATTCTACATCTTCATTCTAAATGTCCTGCGCTAGCCAGTGAGTGTACATCCTGTGGCAAGACAGGTCACTGGGCTAAGGTATGTCAGTCAAAGTATAAGCAGAAAATTGTGGCTGCAACTGGCCATGGATATTTGTGTGCAATTTTCTGTTGCTGCAACTGACTGCTTATTAATTTCTACAGTTTCTGTTTTGATTATTAACTGAAGTGCAACAACATTCATTGACTCAGCCAATTCAGATAACTTTATACATTACAATTTAGCATTGAGACTGAAGTTGCATATAAAGTCCAGTTCCCGAGGTATCACCTTAGCGATGGCATCTAAACGTGCTCCAGTCAGAGTTGTCTCTCATGCAGATATAATCATAATGACAAGCATTAGAAGAGAACTCGCTTAGAGACATTCGAAGATCTGCATGGTGATATCATCTTGGGCTTGGATTTCAAAAAACATCATGGTGCTGTTATTATCCTGTATGGTGGGCCAAAATCTGAGCTACAGATTAATGACCCAGAAGCCAATATTTGTAGCTTGGCTTTAGGAAATCTCTCCAAACCACGTCTATTTGCTAATATGAAGGAATATATTAAGCCAATTGTGACTAAATCTCGCAAATACAATGCTATTGATAAGCAGTTTATAGCTCGAGAAGTTGAGCATATGTTAGCAGAAGGTATTTTTGAGCCTAGCTTGTCTCCTTGGCGAGCTCAGGTAGTAGTTGTGAAAGATGAACTTGATTGCCGTAAGAAACCAATGTGTGTAGATACTCCAATGCTGTAGATTTGCATACTGATCTTGATGTATATCCTTTGCCCAAGATCGAATCTCTAGTTAATAAATTAGCACAATGCAAAATTTGTTCACCATCTGACTTGAAAAGAGCGCATTATCAGATACCTTTATGCGAGGATTACAAACCATACACATCTTTTGAGGCTAATGGATGCCTATTTCAATTCATATGTGTGCCCTTTGGTGTAGCTAATGTGTGGCGGTTTTACAACGTGCTATAGACATATTTGTTGATGAGGAGAACCTCCAAAATACATTTCCATACCTGGATAATATTACTGGCGCAGGGAGATACCAAGATGAACATGATGAATGCGAGAAAATAATTTTAGCTACTGCTAAATGCAGCATTACTAACTGTGAGTTGGCAATATTTCTGTTCTTGGCCATGAAATCAGTGATAGGTTGATACAGCTAGATAAATCAAGGATGCTGCCACTTCTTGATCTTGAACTGCCTATTAGTATGAATGCTTTAAAGAGGGAATTCGGCATGTTTACATATTATGCCAAGAGAATACCTTGTTTCTCAGACTATGCTCAGCCCTTAATTAGGGCAAAAACTTTTCCACTAACTTCCTGAGGCTTGTAAAGTATTGAGTAGTTTGAAGTTACTGTTCATAAATTCTGCTTTACGTTGTCCTGACAATTCCAAGCGTTTGTTGTGGAATGTGATGCCTCAGATGTTGTGGCTTTGGCTACGGTAAATCAGTTGGGAAGACCAGTAGCATTCATGTCTCGAACTTGGAATGGGCATGAATTACATTATCCATCTGTTAAAAAAGAAGCTACAGCAGTGATTTAGACTGTAAGAAAATGGTCTAATTTTTTGTCTGGTCAATGTTTTATCATCGTGACTGACCAGAGATCAGTTGCCTTTATGCCGGACAATAAAAAGCGATCAAAGTTAAAAATTAAAAAATCCAAGGCTCGCATTTAGAGTTGGCAAATTTTGTTTATGATATTCTTTACCGTCTAGGATGCAACAATGTTGTTGCTGATACATTTAATCATTCCTGCTGCCATTCTATTTTTTCCCAATCTCTCAAGAAATTAAATGATGATTTTTTCCATCAAGGTGTTACTCACCTTCTTCATTATGTGCGATCAAAGAACTTGCCATTCTCAACAGAATAAGTAAAGGAAGTATGTTCTGCATGTCATGCATGTGCTGAACTGACACCACAGTTTGCTTCTATGCCTCTTGTGTAACCCATTAAATCTACACATGCATTAGAACGTATAAGTGTTGATTTTAAAGGGCCTTTTTCCTCATGGACAAACAAAAAGTATCTGTACGTTGCAGTGGATGAGTTTTCGCAGTTTCAGTTTGCAATACCATGTAAGAATACATCTTCCTAGACTGTAATTCAATGCTTGGAAGCAATTTTTTCTGTGTTGTGCTCCAAATTTTTTTCACTCTCGGGAAATGCAGGAATATCTTTTCCTGCACAATATTGCCACAAGCAAGACTACCCCTTATCACCCCGAGGGGAGTGCACAGTCTGAAAGATACAACGGGATTATTTGGAAAGCAATCTGCCTGGCTCTGGGGTTCCGCAATCTCCCAGAATCACACTGAGACGTGGTGCTACCTCAGGCTCTTCACTGTATTAGTTCACTTCTATCAACAGCCACAAACTCGACCCCTCATGAGAGGTTTTTCGCATTTCCACACGCTCATCCAAGGGGATTTCTCTTCCTTCTTGGTTGTTGAATCCTGGACCAGTGTTTTTGCGTCATTTTGCGAGGCGTTTGAAGGATGATCCCGTTGTGTAAGAAGTGGAGTTTATCCATGTAAATCCAACATATGCACATGTTAGACACAGTGATGGTTGTGAGTCAATTTTATCTCTTTGAAACTTGGCTCGGTGCCCATCGACTGAAGTAAAGAGACCTTCTATTCAGCACCTGAACCTAAACTTCAAATATCTGAACTTTAGCCAGTAATTGGAGAGGTACTTGATCAATCGAGTTCAGAGCCTTCACCTTCAAATTCTCTGGAGGACTCAGCCTCATTTTCTCAAAGAGGTCAGCCCTCTGAGCAGTCCGTTTTGGCACAGAATCCACTTCTTCATTCGCAACTTGAAAGCCATGCTCCCCAACGCTATGGCTGGTAAAATTATATGGCTGGGGAGAATGTTGTATATTATGCATGCTGCATTATTATGTTTGGTATGTTACATTAGACATTAAGGTAATTGTTATTCCTTTTGCTTGCAGATTGTTAATTATGGGGTGATTTTGTTAAAGAATAGAGCCATTGTTTTATGGTGGGAAACTGTATAATTTACAAGACTGAGGGGGATGAATGACAAAATTCAGTTTTAGGCCTATTCACAAAATAAATCATGAGGATGATTAAACAGTGATCATTATGCCTACCAGTATCGTGGTTAGGAACAGGGCATGGTGGGGTTTAAGAATTAAGATTAAAAAGATAAATAGTCTTCATAGTTGGGGTATAAGTCCATAAGCTTAAACTCAGCTGTTTAAGGCAGGCTAAGTTTTTATGTCTAAAGAATTTGTGTGATTCCATTACTTGCATTGACAACTAAGTCTCGGGCTGGTAGTTAGGTGGATATAACACTGCTGAATCCTTAACCTCTTTTCATTTTTCGTACTATCAAGACGATCTTTTTATCAAACACTCTGTTTCAATAGTGTAAAACTAGTTATAAAAGCCTTTGATAAGCTAGCCCACAAGCTGAGTAATTATTTAAGAAAAAAAAAACACTGGCCGAATTATAAACTTAAGTTGTATTTTTTATATAAATTAAGTTAGCTTATAATTGAATTTATTTCCTGATTTGTATATATAAAGAAGATAATCCCTGAAGAAATTAAATTTGGATATAAAAAATTATTAACCCCTATCTACTCCATCTTAAAAAGTGGGTAATTGGGAGTTATTCATTTTAGAAATAAGGGTCTCTTGTATACATATTAGTCTTTTAGCTTTACACCTGATTGTGCATTAACAATACAGAATTTATTTTAACTTACCTTTGAAAGGATTCCCAAAATTTACAAATATTTTCAGATGGTTTTAATTATAAATTAATATTTACTTACATCTCCTTGCTTGAAACTTATTGTAAAAATAAGATACCTTGTAAAACCACGCTCATTCCATGACTAGGTAACTTGGAATAAATTCTTGTCATGAATTCTATAATCATAATTGGAAAATCAATGATCAACAAGTAATGTTCATGACTAATGTGATAAAACAAATATAAGTCTGTAAGCCTTATTTATTCTCAATAAGTAAATATAGATTTGCAGATTGATTCCTTAAGAACTGAGTATTCCCCACTATAAT
Source organism: Halocaridina rubra (assembly GCA_037179515.1). NCBI lineage: Eukaryota > Metazoa > Arthropoda > Malacostraca > Decapoda > Atyidae > Halocaridina > Halocaridina rubra. The sequence continues at coordinate 41,814 of JAXCGZ010013753.1, read as the reverse complement.
ATTATAAGTTGAGCTATGTTTATAATTTTAATATCTATCATAGACCTTGATTCTATTACATTGAATTAACCTTCAATTTTAGTTATTTGAAAAGTAACTGACTTTCTCCTAAAGGAATTTTTCATTTTTATGACATTATATGGTTTTTAATAAATTATTGTTAAAAGTGACTTGATATGTGTGTGAGTAAAAATGTCAGTGATAATAATTAGCTTTGAAGTAGATGAAATTTAGGAGAGCCTGGAGAATAAGAACAGAAATGGATTATTGCTTTTATTTTTATTCTTTTATTGTTTTAAATTAATCTAGCCTTTACTAGGAAGAGGGCATGGTCTTTAAAATTTTTCTTGTGGCTGGCTCTTGATAGTTTGATATTTGCTATTATTCAATGTAGTGAGTGTTTTATGAAAGAAGACCCAAAGTGACAGATTAGACATAAATTGTTTGGTTTACAGTTTTCTGTACATGATCTTAAGTTTTAAGTTAGAGCTAGACTTTGCTTTAAATTAGGGGTCTAGGGCAAATTTGTACCAGCAGCCGTGGTTATACTTGTTTGGCCAATTGAAGAAAATAGGTTGGGGAGTTACGATTTTGATTTTAATAGGGTATATGAATAAGCTGGTAATAAATGAAATTAAAACTGTAATTAGTTCTTCTATTAGGGTTCTGTTGAAGGGTATTAAAGTTGAAATAAAATAGGATTAGATACCCTATTCAGATAAATTATTTTGGTTTAGGGATATCTAGTTACTATTTATTAAGTTCTTGAAATTTAGAGAATTTGATGGCATCTTAGTTAGAGGAATCAGTTCCATAAACGATAAACCACGAATAATGTTACCCTCCTTATATATAATTAGCATGCATATTGTCATTATAATAATCTTGAGAGGAGTTTATTGAAATTGATTTTGAATCAAAGATATTATATCAAGGTGCATCAGATGGATGAGTGAGAATGGGTTACATTTACTTTGAGGGGTACGGATTGGAGTCTGCTATATCTCTGTTAAGGTGGATTTAATTGTTATTTAGTTTTAATAAGATTGTTTGGCAGGAGCAATTGGATATGTACACATTGCCCGTTACTCTCGTAAAATTAATGCTAGATAAGTTGTAACAGTATAGGTGTACTGAAAGTGGACCTGTGAAGTTAAAGGATTATCTATATCTTAATAAAAAGCATATTAGTTACGTTGAGAAGATCATTAGACTCTACTGCATCATTAAGAATTCAATAAATGGTTTGTTCTGTTCTAGAGTTATTAAATTATTTGCTAGTTGAACATAGTGTCTATAACTGTAAAAGGAATTTATAGCCTTTTATTTGATAGTGCGATTTATCAAAATTTTTAAGAACTAAAGAAAAATAGTAGAGTGAGAAAATTTCTTTAATTTTAGATAAGAAGAGTAGAAATCTTGTACCTTCTGTACCAGGGGCTTTTAAATTACCCTTATTATAGGAAGTCTCCCAAAGCAAGGTGATCTAATTCATTAAATATCTCTGCATAGCTAAGGAGAATGAAACGTCGCTTAGCGGTGAAATGTTTCTCGAACTTTATATATCTGGTTGTTTTGAAGTAAATTGAATTTAACTCTGGAGGAAAGTTTTAGCTGTAAGTTCGTCTGAGGGGAAAAAGCTCTTTGACTTGTGTATAGAGGCAAGTCTTAAAAACAGAATGAAATTAAGATTAAGATTAGTTGTATTGATATAGCGGTTTAGTGCAGACTTATTTGAATGCAACATTTTACCTGAATATGAAAAACTAAACCTAGGAAAGTGTGCTTTGAAAAAAATTAATTTACTAGCAAAGAATCTGTTACAAGACTTTTTAAATTTAAAATGTATGAGATGCAAGCTTGAAGAGTTGTTTTTAAGGAATTCAGCATTTTGAATGTCAACCAATTTATCAAAGCCATGTGTAATTGGTCTAAAATCAATAGTTTGGTCTTATCACTGAGTGTTTTAAATGACCGTAATATTTACACCATGATAAGGTAGCATAATCAATAGTCTTTTATTTGAAGTCTGGAATAAACGGCTGGATGAGGAATAAGCTGTCTGGCAAGTGTAGGTTTGAATTTTACTATTATATTAGAAGCTTAAATTGTTTATTGGGACGACAAGACCCTATAAAGCTTTATTTGGCTCTGGCTTTGAGCATAATATTTTCTTGCTTAGATTAAGGCTAACGTCAAAAAGTGTTCGGGCGACTGGGATATAAAAGGTAACTGCCAATGTGATTAAGCTAATGATATTTAAGTGATTGATCCTGTAAGAGTATGGGTTAAAAGATTAAAGTTACTCTAGGGATAACAGCGTGATTCTTTTTGAGAGTTCATATTAATAAAAGTGTTTGCTACCTAGAAGTTGAATTAAAGTTTCATCATGTTGTATCAGCTTTGATTGTAGGTTCGTTCAACCTTTGAAGATTTAAATGATATGAGTTCAGACCAGTTGAGCTAGGTTAGTCTCAATACGTAATGTTATTGGGGTTGCATTGTACGAGAGAAGAGAGTAGCTAAAATATTTTTATGATTGATTAATATTAAACTTTTTATTTTATTGGCAGAAAAATGTGCTAGATTTAGGTTCTGATTATGTAATCTTATTTACAGATAATAAGTATTAATCTGGTTTGCAAGTTATTTAATACTTATTTTATTCATAGGGAAGTTACTGAACTTTTTTAGTTTTGATTGTAGTACTTTTAGATTGGTAGCTTTTGTAACACTGCTGGAGTGAAAAGTCATAAGCTATATTCAATCATGTAAGGGCCCTAGCAAAGTTGGGCAAATGAGTCAATGGCAACCTTTTGCTGGCGAGGCAAATTTATTTATAAAAGAGCTTATTATTCCTATTCTTTCCAATTATATCCCTTAATATGTAACCCTTGTATTTAGTCAGTTTGTCTCTCTTTTGGTTTGGATGATTGTCCACAACAAGTTAAGGAGGTACTAAACACCTTGACGAAAATAGTTATAAAAAAAATTATGATCTTTCAACTTGAAAATTTCAGGTTTTGTTTAAATATAGGTAGACATATATTGTGAATAGGAGAACTTGCTATGTCGTGACGTCATGCAGTTATGACATCATATCGATTTTATGACATCATCGAATGTGTACATCGTATTTTTTGTACTACAGACTTCTGCTTTTTCATGGTAATACTTATAAATCCTATAAACACTTTCAAGTTTGCTTTTTTAAAAATTCGTTATACAACGTGAGATATAGGTGTCGTAAAAAAGGGTGACGTCAGTTATGACGTTATCGCGTTTTTTTTTTCTTCAGTTAGATGGAGCCCATCGCTCTGTTTGTCAAGATATCGGAAAAAGCCTTGCTTGGAATTAAGGATATACCTATTATACACTACCAGAAGCATTTTCAGTCTGCTACAATGGATTAAAAAATTTTAGCAATTTTTAATTGCAAATATTTTTGGTTTTGAGATACGAGCGTTTAAAGTTTTCAGCTTTGTATAGCTCTGTTATTTATTGTGCAATTTTTATTATATTCACATACATTATTATATAATGTATATTGAATAAGTTGGCAATGAATATTTTCATATATAAACATATCTACTATATATATTACATTCATAATTGAAGATTTTGCGCTTTTGCCGGTTTTACAACCTCACTGCTGGGGTGTCATCACTTTGTCATATCATTGCAGAGGGGTTTATTTTTATCAGCAATGAGCGCCTTCCCTCTGCTCAATGACAAAGCTCACCAAACACAGACACACACACACACACACACACACACACACACACACACACACACACACACTCTCTCTCTCTCTCTCTATTTATTTTTTTTATTTTTTATTTTTTTATTTTTTTATATATTATTTTTTTTTTTTTACTATAGAGGTGCGATCCCAGGCCCGTATGTTTCTCCTTCGGCAGCTAATTGTATTTAGAATGGGGGTCTGATTTTTAATGTGCTGTAGTAGGTTGGGTGTGTACACTGTCATGGCTGCTGGTTGGATGTCTAACTCTATGTATTCGTTGCTTGGTAGTTTGCAGGCTGTGGCCCAAATGATTTCTTATGAAATAAGGTTGTAGAGAATATATATTTCATTCAAGTTTCCCATGTACGACTTAGTTTTTTTTATGAAATGTACAGTTTTCTTTGGTTTCAGCTGTTTTTTGTTTATATTTTGATGAGTAATCCCGTCATTTTATTCTTAAATAAGATGTCGTGCAGCATGGTCGAAAGATAGAGAAGATAAAATATTGCTTAGTCTGCAGAAATCTTGAAGGAAATTATGACGTATTAGATAGTCAACAACCCCTATTCTAGATACTATGGTAATCACCTCTTGCAAATAAACAAAGGGCCTAGCTGGAATTGTAATCTGTGTTACCCTTATATGGAACACTTTGTTGTACAGGATGTAGTTGCTGAACAGCCATTACAGAAGACTTAATAAAATATGCAACAACTCATCAGCAAACTTCTCTAACTCTCTTTTTGAGAGGCTATCACGGGTGAAATTGTCGGAGTATTTACTTGTCTCCTACCCTACATTGCTACATTACAATGACCGGACCAACGAAGAGGAAGCAGAGCGAGGCTGAGCAGCTGTTTAAGGCACGTGAAGTGCTCAAAATGAAGCAACAAGTGGAGAAACAAAAACCATCATGTGGTGATAGCAGCACTCATGTGACACTTCCTCTGATGCATCTCCTCGCCATTTCTTCTGCCCTAAATCAGAGGACAGTTGGTGTTTTTATGAAAAAGCCGTGGCCAAAAAGAAACAGTGCCAAGGCACTAGGATATGAAAGTAAAATTTGAACTTCATGATAATTTACGATCTAAACTGCATGGAAAATATAAGAGACTAACTAGTGATAAGTTGCTGAATGCTTGCTTGTTGGGAAAAACTCAAAATCCTAATGAACACCTATATTCGAGAGTGTGGAGACACTTCTTTAAATACAAGAGTTCTAATATAGACATACTGGACTTTGCATTGGCGCAGACAGTGGTTGACTACAATGTAGGATATGTGAAGGGACATTTGAGTGAAAATTTGAATTTTCCAACAAGCAAATTAACAATGTCTCATCTAAAAGAAGGTGACACGAGAAGAGAAAAGGTAGTACAGAAGATAAAGAAGAGGCGAGAGGTCGAGGATAAAGTATCGTAAAGTGCCGGGGGATTTTAATCATTATTTGGCCGCCCCAATGGGCCATCCCCAGAGTGGGGTATTTAAAAATGGCTCCCCAGAAAATTTTATTTTTTAAAATCTTATTAATAATATATCAGCCATTTTTCGACCTATTTTAAATTTTTGTTTTTGTTTGAAAGGCAATTTTAAGGCGCAAATTATTGACAGTATAAATAAAACAGATTTTTTTTGCATATATTTGGGTTTAATATTTATCCTAAAAAATTAAATTGCTTCAGGAATATTTTAAGAAAAATTACATTGTTCTTTTCATTGAAGGGATGCCCAAAAAACTTACTGTCAGAAAGAGTTATAGAATCTTTATCTTCCAATGGTGACTAAGCAATAGATATTTGGTAAGTGCATTTCACCAATATAATATTTGGAACTTACTTGAAAATTGGCATATGATTCCATGGTACCTATAGTATCTATGAGTTCATGGACGTGATACTACATAGAAATTATAGTTATTAGACAGGTAAATGACTAAAAAAATTTATGTGTCTTTAGAACTAAATCTTCTGCACTTCATCAGAAAAAGATCTGGCACCACCTTAAAGCATTCATTCACGTGGACTTTTATTTTTTTTTATTTATTTTTTTAAGAGTGTGACACCAGGACAGGCAGAAACTGCCCTCATCAACAAAGGCCAGGGCACGAGAAAATACCAAGACGAAGGAAATGGAAAAGGTTAAGGGCAAGGCAGAGATGAGGTAATGTCACACAAAGGAAAACGACAGACAGAAAAAAACAAAGTAAAGAGGACCCAGAGATATGGTGGACTAGGCCCTGAGATGACGATAGATCTGCTTTTGAAGGATGAAAGGTCATAAAAATTAGGAAAGACAGAAGATGGAAGATAGTTCCAGAGTCTGGAGGTAGATGGGAAGAAGCAGTCACTGCACCGACCAATCTGCGAGCTACAAATCTCCACACAGTACCTGTGAGATGAGGTTGCTTGGCGAGTGTTACGCAGCCTCGGCAGTGGAGGAGGGATGCAACTCGCCAACTCATCAGAGCAGTGATGGAAGTAGTAGCGATAGAAAAGCGAAAGGGAAGATACCTTGCGGCGAAGAGAGAGAGAATCCAGGTTAGAATTAAGAGAAGGATCATTAATGAGTCTGACTGCCTTAGATTCAACCTTATCAAGAAGATAAGTAAAGGAAGAAGCACCCCAGATGTGTGAGTAGTATTTTAAGCAGGGGCGGATAAGACCTTTGTAAATTTTAAGTAAATGCAATGAAGAAAAGTAATAACGAAAACGAAACAAAACCTCCAATTTTTTGGATGAAGATTTAGAAATTTGGATTTTGTGATTCCTCCAAGACAAGTTAGAGGCTATATGGATTCCTAATATATTGATAGAGTTAAGAGGGTAAATTTCATTAGTTTCGAAGACAATAGGGTTACCAGGAGGAGAAGAAGATAAAGAGATAGCCAGAAACTGTGTCTTGGAGGCATTGAATTTAACTAAATTTTGAGTGCCCCATTCAGATACTCTCTGCAAATCGGAGATAAGAGTAGAAGAAAGAGTGATACGAGAATGATTACGAGTAACAGATGAAGGTTGTGAAGAAAGGGCAGAGGAAATGTGAAGGGTAGAATCATCGGCAAAGGCATGAAGAAGAGAGGAAGATGGGGATTGTAGAAGATCATTGATGAAGAGAAGGAAGAGAGTAGGTGAAAGAACAGAGCCCTGTAGAACTCCACTGGAAACAGAGAAAGGGCTAGATGTCGCGCCATCATCAACTACAGATATGGTATATCCTCTGCTCGGTTTTGATTTTCTTAAAATATGTTGGTATCTCCATTGATTGTAAAATGAGACTAATTATTGACAGTACTACAAAAAGAAAAGTCAATGTCCCCTTGTCTCGATCATCTGTTAATGTAGTTGTTAATGAAGTCGAGATTCCTCCAGGTATTGAAATATTGCTGAACAAGAATCCATATAAAACCTATTTGGTAGACGGATCACCACACTCTCCCCCCAAAAAGGGTAGGAAACTAAATAAATCACATGTACAAACATAGTAAAGTGTAGAACAAAAACAGAAAATTCAAAGGCATCATTTACAACCTATCCTACTCCAACTGAGCTGAAGGGTCTAACAAATCTGACTCTTTCCTCTGGTAAACGAGGGGGACCTGTTTGAGAGATCGTCTTGCCAACTGCCTTTTTACACAAAATAAATGTTTTTAATATTTCCTTCACAATAACTCTACCTTTAGAGATCCAAAACTGTTTCCTAAGTCTTGACAACATAAGTCCTATTGCACAATGATGATGTTGAATATGATAATGAACTATTATAAGTTTGGTCAATGGATGTTTGGAAGGTAAGTAATTTGGAAATTGTGCTTCAGGAGACAGATCTGAATTCTGTAATCTACTGCCATAACAAATTAACTGATCTTCATTCAAATGTAAATCTAATTGTTTTACTAAATTTATAAGTTCTGGAGCTGGTTTAGCACTTTGCTTAGGTCGTTTCAAAAATGCAAATAAAGTATGAAAATTTTGCAACTGGGCCAATCTAACACAAACATGAAGAGTATTCAACATGAATTTGTCATGGAAATAATGATTACAAAACTGTTTTACATATGACATGATTCTCATAACTTTAGTAAGAGATGAATATTTACTCATCTCAAAATGAGGAAGCATGGGTTCATTAACATTAGATTCTGTTAAAATCTCATACATTACTGTAGAATTAACAATGAACTCTTTCTGCTGTGGATATTCTGATGGATTAAGCAAAAATGAAGGAACATGTCTCCACATGATTATTGCTATTCAACTCTGATACACTAAAACCTCTGTTCAATATATCTGCAGGATTCCCTCTAGATGGGACATGTAAAATGTTCTAATCAAACTTAGATCTCAAATTGCGAATTTCACACACTGTTTCTCACAAAAACATCTGATGATGAATCATGATACACCCAATTAATGGCAACTTCACTGTCACTCCAGATAGTGAAACCTTTGAATGCTAATTTCTTATTAGACAAGAGTGTCTGAGCCAATGCTGAGGCTAAAGAAAGTGAGAGTAACTAACTTAGAAATGGTGAGTGGAGGATTTGGTGATAATCTTCCTTTACTCATAATGATATCACTAGATTTACTTTTCATGTCCACAGCATATGCAACTACTCCATGAGCTACTTTAGATGAATCAAAATATATTTGCAAATCTGATACACAAGGGACAATTACAAATCTAGGATATTGAATGGTTGACATCTGATTCAAATCTCTGCAAATAACTGAAAATTCTTGTACTAAAGGTTCTGTCAAAGGCTCATCCCAAGAACGCTTACTTCTCCATAATTTTGAAATGAGTAACTTTCCCTTGATCAAGATTTGTGATAACAATCCTAAAGGATCAAATACACTAGCAATTACAGATACAACGGAACCAATGAATGGAAAAATATTTGTTACAGAAATTACCATTGATCATAATATCAATGAATAGGCATCCTCACGCCTTCACAAATACACTTGAATATATTCAATATATATTGCAGCAACTATCAAGTGAAAATAATAAAATAATTCTGCTTGAAAATCTTTGTGATGATCTATCTTGCCATTTAAAGCTTAAGCAAATTATATATAGACTCAGTTTTCATCAGCTAATTGCCAAACATACTCGTACAGCAACTACAAGTAAAACCCTCCTTGATGTAATTATACTAAATGATCAAGAATTCATCAAGTCGTCGGAAGTAGTAAATTGCCATTTATCAGATCATAAATATATATCAGTCGTGATAGATGTGAAGAAACCTGACAAACAATTACCAGGAAAAATTTCTCACAGTTTAAAAAACTACATTGGGGATATTTTTTTTTATAGTTTGTTAGGCTGTTTTCCAAAATTCAGAAAAGCTCCTGAATATCAACGAATTCGAAAAAAGAGCAGATAATTACAACAAACTTCGTGTCTTGCTTAAATATTTGAGCCCCAATATCACAAAAATTAACCTGCCCCCTGTTCCAAGGATGAATGATGAAATTAAGATCACAGTATCATATCGATATAAGAAGAAATAAATGTTAAACCAAGATTATAATGAAGTAAATGAAGGGCAATATAAAACAGGTCAAAAAACTTGCATAAACTCTTACTAAGCAATCTAAAGCAAGTAACTACAAAAATAAATTCAAAGATTGTAAATGTAAGACAGGTAACAAATGCACAATAATGAAAGAGAGTGTACCAAGTAAAAAAGCTCTCCGTTTTAAAGATAATTGTAAATGATCCATTAGAGTCATGTGAAAAAATCATCAATTTTTTTGCTAATATAGAGAGAGATATTTGTGAAAGCAAGGAGTCGAACAACATTCAAGAAAACCAAAAATAAAATGTCTAAAAATAAACTGTGAAGGTGCTCTATTTAGGCCTCAACTTGTAGACATAATCTCAGTACTTATAAAATAAAACAATCTCGTTTTATTATCACAAGGGTATTCTCAATAAAAATGGGTAATATGGAATTGTTTGCCCAACATATAAACAGGGAGACAATGAGGATACAAACAACTACAGACCAATTACTCTTATTCCAATTTTATAAAAAGTGATAGAGATATTGTTACAAAGCAGTTGTATTAATACTTGTCAAAAAAAAAACATCTTTTTTCAAAATCCCAGTACAGCTTCTCGAAGGGTCTATCTACACAAAACTGCATTAACACAAGTTACTAACACATTACACTAAGCCATAGATTATAAGAAGTTATTTCTACTTGCTCTATGTGATCTCTCTAATAATTTTGACAATGTCTCTTATCCTCTAAGGGCAAATGAAAGGCTTACATATAGATGACTTCTGGTTTAATAGCTACCTCACTAATAGCATGCAGTCAGTAAAAATAGAAAATCACATATCATCAAAGGTCTCTGTTGAATTTGGTTTCCCTCAGGGATCTAACTTGGTCCCATACTTTTTAATATATTTATGCGCGATTTACAAACTGTTGCTCAGAATGTCATGCTTGTCCAATTTGCAGATGATGCCCAGTTTCTTTCCTCCAAAATATAGAATATCTTGATCTATCTTAGATCTGGAATCCACAACTGAAAGAGATGAACTCTTAGTAAATTCAAGTAAAACTTCATTTATATTCATCGGATCAAGAGCTTCTCTATATCGCATACCCAAAGACCTAGAATTTACAGTAGGACCTTCCCATGTTACTTCACTTTCTACTGCTAGGAACTTGGGACTATTTCTTGACAGTCATTTATCATTTGAATCTCATGTTGTGTATATATGTTTTATAGCAAACGGAATTCTTTTCTTCTTAAATACAATTGAAAAAAAAATGACAGTCACAGCAGGGAAATAATAATGGAGGCTTTAGTTCTTCGCTATATATGCTATTACATAGTGATAAGTAGCGGTTGTTATTACAATATATTAAGCAAGGTCTTCGGCAAAAAAATCAACATTTTGCTGCTAAAATTGCCGTTGATCAAAGCAAAAACATTCACACCATTTATGGTAGCAAAAATGGCTCAAAGTAGAAGACCAAATCATATTCATTGTCGTGATGCTTATGTATAAGGCAATAAAAGGTGTCATACATAAATGGTTCATGCAGATTAATACCGTTAGCAGTTCAGTGGACAGAATTTTTTTTAATAATCACAAAATCTCGTGATTCAAAGAACAAGAAGAAAAACAATAGCAGTCAAAACCATTTCTATCAGGGAACCTAAATTATGGAATATTCTCCTAAAGGACATAAATGAAACAGAATCAGCACAAAAAGTTAAAAAAGTAGCTGAGGGAACATTTACACAATAGCTCCAAATATCAATGTATCAAGCCATATGCTCTAATGCTGCATAAAATATTCCAAGTTGTTGTGATATTAATTCATGATGTTGTTTGTACAGTGTGTGTATATATGTTATAAATACCCACTGCATATTTTTTTAAACAAAGGAATTTTTGTATTTAATGTTTATTTATTCTCTCTCTCTCTCTCTCTCTCTCTCTCTCTCTCTCTCTCTCTCTCTCTCTCTCTCTCTCTCTCTCTCTCTCTCTCTCTCTCTCTCTCTCTCTCTCTCTCTCTCTCTCTCTCTCTCTCTCTCTCTCTCTCTCTCTCTCTCTCTCTCTCTCTCTCTCTCTCTTTTCCACTCATATAAAAAGAAAAATAATATCTTACCTATAGGAAATACTGAAGAGATAAACAATCCCTTCACGTCTCTGTGTCTTATTAAAAACTACTGAAAAAGGTAGTGAAAAGAGAAAACGTCAAGGCCCAAATATATGAACTTATTCATTTCACAATTGAATACTGACGACAGAGGTGAAGATGATAAAAGCTCTTATTATCAGCCTTCATGATGCAGCAATGAACACGAAGTATCATGAAAGTTATCACATTTAATATTTTTTTTTTGCATAAACATAACAATAAATTTTATCTTCAAAAGCAGCAATATATTTAAAGCTATATTTAACATGTTTCGTTTTTGTCTTTGCAATGCATCATATATATATTAAACATAATAGAGGGATCAGTCCTCTCCTATCATCAAATCAAAGCCCTGAATAAAAAATGCAACATCCCCCTCTCCAGAAGCCTCCA
>JAXCGZ010013753.1:17500-25000 GCA_037179515.1 Halocaridina rubra | reverse complement strand
AACAACGAGATCTGGACTAAAACTGGAGACCAACTCAATGAGTGTAAATATAGGAGATACTACAACAAAAATGCTTATATTATTAACAGAAATTTCCCTGTTAAGATTATCATCATGCAGTACTGCTATTTGGACTGATAAATCTCATGAGTAATATATATTGTGTTTCTGCCATCTTGGAGCAAAATCTGTGCCTTGCTTTCAGGTTGCTATAATGGTGAAATGGATCCTGTGTATGAAGCTGGTGGTGTATACGATATTTTCAGGCAACGCTTCCTGTGGTGGTACAGGAACATCAATAACTGGTATTCTGATTTAGAAACTGAATGGAAACAATATGCAGCTGCCAATCAAACTGTCTACTCGCCTTCCTGCCTAAATCGAACTTGCCTTTCTTTTGCCACGTGGCAGGACACAGATGAGAGAAACCAACAATGTAAGTGCATTAGCCTACTTAAGACACAAAGTACAATGACTGAATTTAATCATTGTATAATTGTGAACGTGTACCTTAACACACCATAAAACAAGCTAATACCCTAATGCTTCAAAAGTATAGAAAAATGCCTATATCTTTCTTAATTAATATATTCAATATCAAATACTTTCTTTTGCTCATCCGACACTCTGATATATGAAATCGGCAGTTTGTCAGGGAGGATAATAAAACTTTTAGGCCTACATCTATATCTGGAGAATATTTAGTAAAATGAAAATGCATATGAATGTCGGAAAAAAATGGATGACGGAAACTCTTCATAATTTAATTTTAATAGGATATTTTGCTTCACTTCTACAACTTCTTTATAGTTTTGCAAATTCCCTAAAATTTATCTGAAGCTTTATGTTCAACATACATTTCATGGATAACTCTAGTTAGGGATGAAGTCTCTTAATGTGCCCATGAAAAATTAGGTGGTCTGTTTGCACTTAACACACTGAGTGCATTTTAACTTCAAGTGTTCTTGTAAGAGTACTCAACAATGTCTTTTTTGTTAAGCTGACATATTTGTTGTACTCAAGTAGTGATTAAATAATATCAACAAGCATTTATATATTATTATAATCATGCAGAATATCAGATTTGAAACTTAGACCAAACTGTAACTCCCTTTTGAAAAACAATATATTGTGAATCTGCACCTTAATTAAAGAAATTATCTTGTAGGTTGCGTCCATAACAATAAGTGGTATTACCAAGGTCAGCCTCTCTACAAAGACGATTGTGTTGGCTATGTTTGCCTACAGGGAAAGTGGACAGAGACTGAATTCACTGATCCAACCTGTAAGTTATTTTCATGCAGTCTTGTAACTCTTGTTTCTTCTCCTTTCCTTCTCTGCTCAATGGCCTCTCAGTAAAGCATTTCTCCAATTCTAGGCTCAGCATCTGTTACAAATCAGACAATTTGCATTTTTATCTCTCTCACTGTGACAAATATGAAGTTGCATTGATTATCATCGATACAATATAGCATTACCGACTGCAAGTACTTTCTAGGTTGCAATAACCCCGACTGGGTAGAATCACAGAACTATAGTGATTACTTTTGGCTAGATGATGACTATAAAGACTGGTGGTCAAATTACTCCTTTGGTGAACCGGAGAGAGGGGATGGAGTTCCTGATGAGGAATGGGTCCGCATCAATACGACTAGAATTCAGTCTGATGGAATGGAGGTCATGTGCATTTCCCGTGACACCTGGTTGCCTACTGGAAATGGTACAAGAAGCACTAGTAAGTATACTTTTCATAGTTATGAAATCTAAATGTATAGGGGACCGTCAATAACGTTATTGTACAAGTCCATTAGAAGTCTCATTTCCTTTTACATGCATATTCTATGAGCACATAGATGAAGAAACTCCTAATTATATGAACAAAGCTACATGGAGGGTTTGTCCATTAATAAGTTGATGGGGTTGTCTATTTTGTTATTTGAATGAACAAAAGACTATATAAATTTATGGAATCTCATATATTAATAAAAATTTGCAAGTGAGGATGAGACCCTTATCAAAGAATAAACTTTATTAGATTTGCTGAAAAATAATATCCACTTTGGCTAAGCTGATGAATACATGTTTTTATGCAATATGGAAGATGTTATTCTTCGTCTCTGTTCCTTTTTCTTAATGTACTTTAATGCACTTTTGTAGGTGGGATAAAATAATAACTTCCTCTCTTCTGACGCAAGGAACGACAAATCCTTAAAGAAGTAAAGTAACGATCATCCAACATAAAAAAAAAATTCGCATTTGCAAAGTGTTCAAAAGTTCCAAAGAACACTAACAGTTCACCATATAAATGTTATCAACTAATCAGATGCTTACATTATATAAAATTGTACATAGTTGTTTTACTCACCTTTAAATGAATAAAGCATGAAAACAGATGGTGAAAATACACTACGCTTACCTGCAAGAAGATATAAATAATAGTGAAATATGATATCCTAAACTAATTATCATTTACCAAAACAAATACAGTATGACACATTACAACACATGATAGAAAAAATATATCCCTAAAGTACTCATTTATTAGTCATAAGCTTATGATGTTGTCTTGCCCATTGCTTGAAACTATATTGGTATTAAGTCCACATGACAGTTCTGCCCTTAACCTTGCACCTCCCAATAGAGCTGCTTCTTTCGCTCCTCACAATTCTAACATTCGTGGGCTAAACTCTAATCTTTCGTGTGTGAAACAGCACTTGGATGCTTTCCTCCCTAACCTCCTCCTCCTATCTGAAACTCAGCTGTCTATACATGCTTCCACTGACCCACTTCAAATCTCTCTCTGTATTCTGTATACTCCTGTTCGTTCCAAAGGTGGGGTATGTGCCTTCTGCAACTCTAACACTCATACTGTGAGGCTCATGGACCTTGATTCTCTTGACTTTGATGCTTTCTGGCTAAAAGTCTATTTTTCCACTACCACTATCTTCCTTTGCCTTTGCTGCTGTTCTCCAAACTCCACGGAGTTTGTGTCTTCTTTTTGATTATCTGTCCTCCTGCCATGAGTCCTTGCTATCTTGTCACCCACATGCCGAAGTTCTCTACATTGGAGACTTCAAAGTACACCACAGTGAGTGGCTTCATTCTTCTCACACTGATGTGGGAGGAAGAGAGGCCCTTTCTTTCTCTATTACTTATGATATGGAGCAAATTACCAAACATCCTACTCGCGTTCCTGATCGTCACGAACATGCTGCAAACACTCTGACCTATTTTTTTATTCTAACCCTTCAAATTAGTCTTATTCTGTGCTTTCCCTTTTCGGTAAATCTGACCACTCTAAGATCTCAGTCTCTTCCAAACATGAAAATTTGCGCAACTTCCTCTTTGACTTCCCATGCAATGACTACTGCTTTCGGTCTCGCAACCTTGATCAGGTAGTTCTAACAGTTGCTGAGATCATGATTGCATGAATGATGTACATCCCCTCTCCTACAAAAACTTTCTCTCCCCTTAAGCCTTGGTTTACCGTGCCTGCTCCATGGTTATCCAGGGTAGGAATTGGGCACACCAATCTTACCAAGCCTCTCCTTCCGATTTAACTCGTTCTGCATTTATTTTACCTAGGAATCGCTGTACTGCTCAGATTCGAAGGTCTAAGGCTTTCTTTATAAGAAGGAAAGTTGATGACCTTAACTCCTCTCCCACTGACCAATGCTTATGGTCCTTAGCCAAAAACCTTTCCAAAAGCTTCTGTAACTCAAGCTTTCCCCCTCTCATTCGTATTGATGGTACTATAGCCTGCTCTCCCACTGAAAAAGCGACTCTCTTTGGCTCTCATTTTTCTGCCAACACTTCTATAAACGATTTCAGCGCACCTGTTCCTCAATCTTTTCCCCTCTCTAACCCTATGCCCTCCCTTATCCTTTCTTCATGCAAAGTTCTTAAGGTTTTTCACTCAATAAAGACGAACAAGGCATCTGGTCTCGATGGTATCCCTGCAAGGTGTCTTAAGGAGTTTGTATATGAACTGGCTCCCATGCTTTGCCGTCTTTTTTGCCTTATTCTGTAAACCAGTATCTATCCTTCATCTTGGAGGCATGCTGTAGTTCAACCTGTTCCTAAGAAGGCTTACCGCTCTATTTCTTCAAACTACCAACCTATTGCCCTAACCTCCTCTATTGCTAAAGTTTTCGAAACTATGCTCACTGCTCACTTCTTGAAACGCCTTGAATCTAATTCACTTATATCCGATTACCATTCCGGTTCCGCATGGCAAGATCCACTGGTGATCTCCTGTTCTATTTCAGTCATGTATGGTCATCCTCTCTGAGGAACTATGGGGAATCCTTTGTCGTCGCCCTTGATATCTCTAAGGCTTTTGACAGAGTCTGGCACAAGGCTCTGTTGGCCAAACTCCCTACCTATGATTTTACCCCTTCTTTCTGTTCTCTGATTTCCAGTTTTCATACTGACCATTTTATATCTGTAGTTATTAATGGCACGACATCTGGCCCTTTCTCTGTTACCAGTGGTGTTCCACAGGGTTCTGTTCTTTCACCTACTCTCTTCCTTCTTTTCATAAATGATCTTCTACAATCCCATTTCTTCCTCTCTTCTTCATGCCTTTGCTGATGATTCTACCCTTCATTTTTCCTCTGCTTTTTAATTCACAACCTTCATTAGTTACTCCTAGTCAGTCTCGTATCAGTCTTTCTTCTACTCTTAACTTCGATTTGCAGAGAATATCAGAGTGGGGCACTCAAAAATTAGTTAAATTTAATGCCTCCAAGACACAGTTTCTGGCTATCTCTTTATCTTCTTCTCCTCCTGATAACCCTATTGTCTTCGAAACTAACGAAATTTACTCTCTTAACTCTATCAACATATTAGGAATCCATATAACCTCTAACTTGTCTTGGAGGAATCACATAATCCAAATTTCTAAATCTCCATCCAAATAATTTGGGGTTCTGTTTCGTTTACGTCATTACTTTCCTCTTTGCAGTTGCCTAAAATTTATAAAGGTCTTATCCGTCCCTGCTTAGAATACTACTCACACATCTGGGGTGCTTCTTCTTATACTTATCTTATTGATATGGTTGAATCTAAGGCAGCCGGACTCATTAATGATCCTTCTCTTACTTCTAATCTGAGTTCTCTCTCTCTTCGTCGTAAGGTATCTTACGAGTTGCATCCCTCTCCCATTGCTGAAGCCACGTAACACTCGCCAAGCGGCCTCATGTCACAGGTACTGTGTGGAGATTTGTAACTAGCGGATTGGTCAGTGCAGAGACTGCTTCTTCCCATCTACCTCCAGACTCTGGAACTCTCTTCCTCCTTCTTTCTTTCCTAATTCTTATGATCTTTCATCCTTCAAAAAATCCTCTGTTCTTTGACTGTTTTTTATGTCTGTCGTTTTCTGGGCCTTTACTGACGAGGGAAGGTTTTTCCTGTCCAGGTGTCACACTCATAAAGTAAAAATTATGTTAATCATTTAGCACAGCATGTGGTGTTTTTATGACAATACTTATTTATCAACCTCTGTACTGCATGAAAGATAAAAGAAATGTTTGTGGAAAATCCTGATAACTAACGAGCAACAAGTAATGTTAGTCTAGATACTGAAAGTAAGACAAACTTCCATGTTGTATGCCAAAATAAATAGATAGAAATGAATAGTTGCAAGCATCATCTTATCACATAACTATTATAATGTTCTAATTGTTATTACTTGAGCATTACCAAGTTGTTGCTGTTGTTTTTTGCAGTTATATGTGCCACCATTAAATCCCCATTCCAACGGAAAGGTGAACACAGACAGATTAGAGCTGGTGAATCAAAGTTGGATGCTCTGTCTAACATCCCGCAATGGGCTTGAACACTGGTTTCTGACTTCTAAGTTAAAACGCTTTAACCACTACCCTACCAGGTTCCCCCATGAGTAGCAACATATTATGGAAGAATTTTGTAGAAAGCATTCAAATGCATAACAAGCAAAACAATACCTAAAATTATATATAAAGTAAAAAACAAAATTTTTGCAACATATAAAAGCCCTGAACCTATAAAAAAAAACTTCTGGTTCAGATTCCAGGGAGATGCAGTGAAGTGTGATGCCTATCCAGTGAGTGTCCTCGACATTTCAGTGACTTACGAGGATTTCACAGCCTCATAAACTCGCCACGAAATATGGCCTTTCCTCTGGCTTCCCCTATCTTTGCCTTACTCCACCTTTTTGACTTCTCTCTAAATCATTCCCAAGCAAATGCTGGCTTGCGTATCTTCCAATTCTATATAGCTATGGAATATTATATTTTGATCCCTCAAAATGGTAAATCTCCATTGTTCAAATAATGCAATAAAAATTCAGAAGACAACCCATTTACTATGGGAGAATCAGAGCAAAATCGGTGCCAGTCCCAAGCCCAGATCAATAGTGAGAGAAGTGGTCAAGAAGGTAATCCAGCACCAATACTTGCGAACCAAACCGTGTCTCCTGAAGACTAGTGAGGAACATCAAACCAAAATGAAAATAAACTACGGACACGAAAATAAAGGTAATGCAATCTCTTAATAATATCGGGAATTTTAATTTCAAGGTTCTGATCTCTCTGAGTGAATGCAGATTTTAATCCTTATTTACTGTGGATTTCGCTGAACACAGGAATTGGCTAACTGATGTATAACTTTATTCTTTGCTCTGTTAATCGATTCTCATAAAATTACATAATCTTCGTGTATTTATATACTGATCACCACTTAAGCTTATCATGTTATCGCAGTGGTTAAGGCAATCATCTCAGGAAGTGACACACCCGTGTTCAAACCCACACTGGGGACTTTGGGAGGACATCCAAATTTATATCCCCAGCTCCCACCAATCTATGTCAACCCTCATTCGAATAGGGATTATCAGTGAGACAAAGAGTAAACAGCAACAGCAGTAATTACTGAAATACTGTTTCAAGGCTCACTTCAAAAAAACGTTAATAACAAAACTTTAACTTACATCATATTATCGATGCTGAAATGACGTCGATGAACTGAGCCTTCATGCTCCCTGGCAAAGAATGAATATTATTCCAAGGGACAGAAATCACACCCACACTCACACCATATGGAGAGGACAGCTTCATTTTCTATCGTAGCTTCTAATTTAGGAATCTTTTTTTTAAACTTTCTTGCTTTGTATTTTTTTGAGGTTACCTCAAGAAAAGGATTGCCCAAATGCTAAAAGCAGGTGAAATTATTATAGGATAGTAACGAGAAGACATGAATAAGAAAAAGTAATAGGAATGTTTATATATATATATATATATATATATATATATATTATATATATATATATATATATATATATATATATTATATATATATATATATATATATATATATATATATATATATATATATAATATATATATATATATATATATATATATATATATATATATATATATATATATATATATATATATATATATATATATATATATATATATATATATATATATATAATATATATATATATATATATTA
>JAXCGZ010013752.1:50000-55000 GCA_037179515.1 Halocaridina rubra | reverse complement strand
AATTCCATCTGATCCATATGCATTAGAGTCTTTCAGATTTTTTATTACTAAGATTACTGTATTACAATCTACTGTAGTAGGGTTAAAGACATCAGTACTTCTATTGAATGCACTATGTTCTTCCATATTTACATTATTATTATTATTGCTACCATCATCACTATTATCATTACCATTACTACCACCATCATTATTATTTACACCATTATCAACATTTCTATTATTATTACTACTACCGTCATCATTATTATTACCACCATTTCTATTATTGATTTCATTTATTATTTCTTTTTTTGTTTTTTCAAAGGTTTTTTTCCCCACTTCAGCGAAAAAATTATTGAACTCTTCTGCTTTAGCACTTACATCTACCTCATCGGGTATAATTGATATGTTACTACTTTTATTACAGTTATTGGAAAGCATGGTTTTAGCAATTTTCCATGTATCAGAGATATTGCCTTTAGCGTTTTGAAATTCATTTTTGTAATACTGTTTCTTACTGTTACTTAATAATGATTTTACTTGTTTCTTATGCTCTGTAAACTTTTCTCTTAAAGGGATATTATCTCTTTGTAGTTTTACTTCATTTTGTAGTTTGTCTCTTTCTTTCATAATGTTTTTTATGTCATCTGTTATCCAAGGAGCGGGGGGACGAAATATTTCTCTTGTCACGAGTGGTGCACATCGATCTATACATGATGATAAGACACTGGTTAAAATTCTTACTTGTTTATTTATATTATCGGTATATAGAATTTCATTTAATTTATGTACTTCATTCATAAGTAAACTACAAAGTAATTCTTGTGAATAATTTCTTAAGCATCTGAATGTTTTAAAGATTGGTTGTCTCTTTGGTTTGCGAATATTTAGGGACGTTACAATTTCCTCGTGGTCTGCTATAGGGCTTGGCATTACGTCACACTTAGTTATCATATGTTTGGAGTTTGTTATTACTAGATCGATTTGGGAAACTGAAGTGGGAGTGATTCTAGTTGGTTTATTTATAATCTGTTCTAGATTTAAATTCTTAATAAGTCTACTCATTTTATTTTCTCTTTTTAGTTGATCATCATTAAAATCGCCATATATAAAAACTGGTTTGTTTTTTAAAATTATCTCCTTAAAAACGTCCAAAATATAGCTAAAGGAGGTTACCGAGGCTTTGGGGTGGCGGTACACGCAGCCTATGATAATAGAAGGAAACTTTTTATGTTGGACAGAGATCCATTTATCTTCCACTCCTTCGTGCTTCTCAGTTTCAAGATTTAGTTCAGTGGCCTTCAAATAATTTTTAACATATAAACATACACCTCCACCTCTACCACTGTCATAGCGATAAATATTATGTTACTACTTTTCGACCTTATGTGGTGTAGTTGGTAACCCCTTGGCACAGTAATTATATGTCCTAGGTTTAAGTCCCGGTCGTGGTAAAATTGATTCATGTTTTCACATATGGTAATGGGCTTATTTGATAATAAATATATATATATATATATATATATATATATATATATATATATATATATATATATATATATATATATATATATATATATATATATATATATGTATATTTGTATATTTGCATATTTGTATATTTGTATATGTATATGTATATGTATAGTATATGTATATGTATATGTATATATATATATATATATATATATATATATATATATATATATATATATATATATATATATATATTATATATACATATATATATATATATATATATATATATATATATATATATATATATATATATATATATATATATATATATATAATAATTATAACAATAATTTTATTATCCTCATCCTTTCATCTACGAGTATAACTTGTATTTTGGCTTTGACAGCGGGTGGTCTTTTGAAAGTTCTTTCGGACATGCATAAATGCCATAAACCTTACTGAAATAACTTGTAAGTGACAGTAAGAAACAAACAAGGTCATCCGCCGATGAGACGATGATAGCGATACGTCTGGTTTGTTTACAATTTTACATCATATGGGGTTCCTCTTCTTTGAAATGTGATTAAGAATTTGCAAGTTTGTATGTCATGCTAAAGAAGCTTTGTAGGTAGAATGATTTTTTCAAAATATTTAGAAACTTATTAAATCTAAAAAAAATTATATATATATATATATATGTGGAAGGAGAATGTAAAAATTCTTCTTCTTATTATTATTATTATTATTATTATTATTATTATTATTATTATTATTATTATTATTATTATTATTATTATTTATTTATTTATTTATTTTATCTTACTTTATTTTTATTTTTTATATATATATATATTTTTTTTTAGGGAAATAAACTCTTCAGAAATGGCAAGCGACTGGGAAGAAACCCGCTCATAACGTGTCTCTAGGGCGCGGAAGTATCACATATTTTACAAAACATACATTTAGCATATTTACTTATTTTATTTATTATACATTTTTGTTTGTATTATTTTTATGGCATTGGAAGGGCAGCAACATTCTCTCTCATATTAACTTCCTTTCCCACACCTTCTCTCTATCTCGTGTGGCAATACTCTTTCTTGGTACATTTGGGTTTTATCCTAACTTGGTCTTTAGGTCAAGTGGAAACCTCTTCCATGGAAGAACACGAAGACGAAGAATAAAA
Organism: Halocaridina rubra; assembly: GCA_037179515.1. Taxonomy (NCBI): domain Eukaryota; kingdom Metazoa; phylum Arthropoda; class Malacostraca; order Decapoda; family Atyidae; genus Halocaridina; species Halocaridina rubra. Next base: position 52,353 of record JAXCGZ010013752.1, on the reverse strand, counting down.
TGAGCAAAAAGAAATTTTTTTATTATTTGTATTATTACTATTATTTTTATTATTATTATTATTATTATTATTATTATTATTATTATTATTATTATTATTATTATCATTATTATTATTATTATTATTATTATTATTATTATTATTATTATTATTATTATTATTATTATTATTATTATTATTATTATTATTATTATCATTATTATTATTATTATTATTATTATTATTATTATTATTATTATTATTATTATTATTATTATTATTATTATTATTATTATTATTATTTTTATTTTTATTATTATAATTATTATTATTATTATTATTATTATTATTATTATTATTATTATTATTATTATTATTATTATTATTATCATTACTATTATTATTATTATTATCATTATTATTATTATTATTATTATTATTATTATCATTATTATTATTACTATTATTATTATTATTATTATTATTTTTATTATTATTATTATTATTATTATTATTATTATTATTATTATTATCATTTGTTGTTATTGTTATTATTATTATTATTATTATTATTATTATTATTATTATTATTATTATTATTATTATTATCATTATTATTATCATTATTATTATTATTATTATTATTATTATCATTATTATTATTATCATTATTATTATTATCATTATTATTATTATTATCATCATCATCAATATTATAAGAAGAAGAAGAAGAAGAAGAAGAAGAAGAAGAAGAAGAAGAAGAAGAAGAAGAAGAAGAAGAAGAAGAAGAAGAAGAAGAAGAAGAAGAAGAAGAAGAAGAAGAAGAAGAAGAAGATCCAGTTGAGAGAGACAGCGAAGGTCGTGTACGCCAATTTCATCCTCCCATCCCCCCCTCCCCTGAAATACCCCACAATTTTCACCCCCTCTCATCACCCTTCCTCCAAGATCATCGTGAAGGATTTCTTCTGAAAGAAAAAACTTGATAAAAAGATAGAATAATAATGAAAGATGTGATTAAGCGCAACCACCCAGAAAATTCAATCGCATATCATTACTTCCTGATGTATTGAATTTCGCTTTTTTTTTTTTTTTTGTAATGATGATTTCCATTTTATTTGTTACAATCATTTTTTTTATTATATATATACACAAACGCATATATATACACACACACACACACACGTTGTTTTCCTTTTTATGTGTCACTATTAATTCCCTTTATGAGTGGCCACAAACAGTTTGGAGCTGGGGTATTAGACTTGGTTGCCCCTCCTAACGATCCTTAGTGGGCTTGATCGCTATTCTAACACTCGCCAAGTCAGGTATTCTAACAACTGCGTTACCTTGGTCCCAACATATGTGTGTGTGTGTGTGAGTGTGTGTGTGTTTGTGTGTGTGTGCGTTTGTGTGTATGTGTGTGATTATCTGTGTTTACGGCAAAGAGCTCTATGTTCGTAACTCCTCGTCTCATGGCAGGATCCAGTTCTGCACTCATTATTGATGCTTATCTGATTTATGCTTAACAGGCTACTTATGAAAGCAGTTAGCATTAACTACTTCCTCGCTTAGCGAATTCCATTTCTTGCACTAAAATATTACTTCTTTGTATCTTGTAAGGATATGTCCTTACGAAACTTAAAACTATAATCTAGATCTAGAGTCAACCATAGCAAAATTTCACTCCCTGTCTGCTCTGTCAAACTCATAAAGAAATTTAGTAACCGTCACCATATCCCCTCCTTGTAGTCGCCGTGGCTCAACGGTAGCGTCCGCGACTCTGAGGCGTCAGGTCGAGGGTTCGCGCCCCGTCACGGTCTGAGGTTAGCAAGGGCATGCACTCAGGGTAAGGATTACATATGCCAAAACAAGTCCTTCGCTAGAAGGCAACCGTCCTAGCCCTTGGTTGAAAAGGGAGTCCGTGACGTAAAACCGGAACACCAATCCCCTCCTTCATTTTTCTTTTTTTATTTTAGTTCAGTTCTCTCCTTCTCTTGTGCCCTGTTACTCTTATCTAAGTTTGTTCTAACCTCTTTTGGCATGTGATTTTATTTTACCTTAGTTTCAAAGTATTCTTTTAAATGATACGAATATTTAATTACCAGAGCCCCACTGTCAGTTGGTTTCTGGAGTGTCCTGCCATTTCCACTGGTGTAATTAACCATCCTTATAAGTTGACCAAAGGGTCTGGAAGAGAGAAAGACGCGATGATGTTCCTTCCTTATCTTATTCATGACTGTGGAAAATTAAATCTATCGAAGTCGAAGTCTTGTGGTTTGGCTGACAAATAATGAATATATAATGCCATTGATGCATATATACGCATGTACTGTAGCTCTGCACCATGTTAGGATTTAAATGCAAAAAAATTTAAATA
>JAXCGZ010013752.1:22500-40000 GCA_037179515.1 Halocaridina rubra | reverse complement strand
TGTTCAGAAATATTTATGTAACCTATGTGAGGCCAAAAGTCGAATATGCAGCCCCCTTTTGGAATCCGCACTTGAAAAAGCACATAGCTAAGCTTGAAAAAGTTCAAAGACATGCCACGAAACTGGTGCCAGAAATACGCAATCTCGGTTATGATGAGAGGCTGAGGGAATTAGACTTGCCATCACTCGAAGCTAGAAGAGTAAGGGGGGATATGGTGACAGTCTTTAAATTCCTTCATGGTTATGATAGAGTGGATAGGGATCGATATTTCGATATGGCTGGCTCTAGAACTAGAGGTCATAGTTTGAAGCTTCGTAAGAAAACTTCTTTGCAGGATGTAAGGAAATGCTTTTTCAGTGTAAGAGTAGTTGATAATTGGAATTGGCTAAGCGAGGAGGTAGTTAATGCTATCTCAACCCATAGTTTTAAGGACAGGTACGATAAGTATCACTAAGTCTAAAATGGAACCGATGAGGAGACGGGAAGATACGAGCTTAGGGCTCTTTCCCGTAAACACAATTAGGTAATCACAATTAGGTAATCACATATATATATATATATATATATATATATATATATATATATATATATATATATATATATATATATATATATATATATATATATATATATATATATATATATATATATATATATATATATATATATTCCGGTTTTACGTCACGGGCTCCCTTTTTTACCAGTGGCTAGGACGGTTGCCTTCATTACCCTGAGTGCATGCCCTTGCTAACCTCAGACTGTGACGAGGCGCGAACCCTCGACCTGACTCCTCAGAGTCTCGGACGCTACCGCTTGAGCCACGGTGACTACTATGTATATATATGTGTGTGTGTGTGTGTGTGTGTGTGTGTGTGTGTGTGTGTGTGTGTGTGTGTGTGTGTGTGTGTGTGTGACACATAGGCTATTATTCCCTTCTAAGTGAGGTAGACGAATCAAAGTACACATCTTTTCTCCAGAGGACCTTTGGCATGCAACTTTGTATCACTCAATGCTAGAGTACCGTTACGTCCATTTAATCGACATTTATGATTATTTATTAAACATGCAGATAAAGAGAAACTGAACAGTGGTAGGCATCGAATATGTAAGTCCCTCAATTAAATAGAACCCACACTTACAACATTTATGTAATCAAATAAACATATTAACATATGAAAAAACATTAATCATATTTTCCCTCTTGAGGGGAAATGAACCTAAGACACATAATTAGTGTGCCAAGGCGCTACCAGCTACACCACTGAAGGTCTAAATGAAGAAGCAAGCCTTCTACTGTGCTAGGGAGTGAACGTATTCTTTCTGGTAGCAGTTACATAACATGTATTTGAACTTTTTCAAGGTTATTTTTATGATTTTTCTAAATGAGGATTCCTAAAGGGTGCTTCATATTCTAGCTTTGGCCTCACATAAGTTACATTTTTTCTTTTTATGAGTGTGACACGGTGACAGGAAAGAAAACTGCCCTCATCAGGCCCATGCACCAAGAAAGCATAGAGACAAAGAAAAGTTAAAAGTTCAAGGACAAAGCAAGCATACGTTAGATTAAAATTTCCTTTTGTAAAAGCAATAATGGCTACTTATACAGATTTGGAAGTTGTTCTCCATGCAAAACAAGATGTCCCAGTTCTCCATGTAAGACATGATGTATCAGCATTCTTGGAAGATAATACAGCAATTTGGCTCCTTGGCTTAGAAACTTCTTTAGAGCAAGACAAGCTAAGAATGGAGCAACTAAACTGTTTTGCTGTTTACAACGCCTTCCACCAACAGTGCTGTCATTAATAAATCACATTGTATTTGCAAAGGATAATTTTACAGACCTCAAAGACAGAGTGCTCTCCATATATGAATAAGACAAAGTAGAACTGTTTAAAAGATTATTATCTTAAACTATGTTTACAGGAAAACCATCAATATTTTTATTCAAAATGAGGTCTAGTTTTGGTAACTGCAATGTATTTGCAGGCTTAGTTAGGCATTTATTTATCAGCTCAGTACCTCCTGCTAAGGGTGCTGTTTTTGCCATTAATATTCCTACTTCACTTGATGAATCTGGTAACACAGCTGATACGAAATACCTAATGACAAAACCATATTAAGTTCGTGATATGCCCTCAAAAGAACGTCTGAGCCAGCACCTCAAGCTCCCTCTCAAGCTATTCTAACTGTCAGAAAAATATGGATACTCCTGCGTATACACTGGCCTTGGGTCAAAGACCTTATAGGCCCAGACTAAGAGCTAAAGATTGCAGTGTTCATCATCATTTGCTGTGTTGTAGCAAGCACTTGCAAACCATGGTATGAATGGCCAAGCAAAAGCCATGTGCAAATGCTACTTAATTCCCACCCATCACCTCCAGCTCCTTCAAATTTGGGAACTAAGTCATCAGGTCAGTGGATATGTGGTCTTTGGCCTTTATCTTCTATTAGTACCATTATTAATTTTGGATCACAAAGTAGAGTTCATTGTAGCAAGCGTCTCTATTCTTCCTAGCCTCATAGCAGATAAACTGAAATTTTGTGGTAGCATCAGTTACTCAACTTTTATTGGGTTTGGATTTCCTCTCTTGTTTTTACTACCTGTGGATTGCAAGACAAAGACGCTGATGGGTTTTAATACTTTTAGACAAGCGCCACAACGAAGCTTTACAGGCATAATTACCCCTATCCACTTAGATAAGTGCAGTAAGTTACCTGATTGTGTCCAGTAAGCACTGTTTGACTTTCCAACTCTTTTACACAAAAGTGACTCTAGTACAACACCTCTTGACAGTTTCATGTACCATCGCATTGAAGCAAGTGATACACCACTAGTATATACAAAGACTCGTCCATTACCTTCCTACAAACCTGTCGCTGCCAAAGAAGAATTTAATGCTTTTCTAAAAGTCTTGTGTCAATCGTTCATCAAAATCTTCCTGGTCATCTCCGTTACACTTAGTGACAATGCAAAATTCAGGAGAATGGCAACCTGTTGGTGATTTTGAACTTTGAACTCCATGACCCAACCGGGAAGATACTCATTTCCTCAAATTTCAAGTCTTTCATCTAAACTAAATGGGAAAAATGTGTTTACAAAACTGAATCAGTTGAAAGCTTATCACAAATTCCTTTGCACCCAGATGATATCCGAAAGACTTCAGTGACTACCCCATTTGAAATGCTTAAATATGTATATATGCCTTTTGAGCTTCCAAGCGCCCCTGCAACATACCAGAGATATATGGACTGCCTATCCAGAGATTGTGATTTCGTGTTTGTATACTTGCATGGTGTTCTTGTATTTTCTAGCAACTTAGATGAACATGTAAAGCATTTGAAAACTATATTCAAGATTCTCAGTGACAGCACTTTATGAATCTCTCTAGATAAATGTGCTTTTCATACTGACTCCTTAGTATTCCCTGAATTTACAATGTCTCATCAAGGTATTTCCTCTCCAGCATCCAAGAAACCAGCCATTCAGGGTTTCCCATTACACCTAGTTTCTAAGGGCTTTAGAAGATTTCATGGCATGGTTGGTTTTTATAGACATCTAATCTCTTAGCTTTCTGATGTTGTGTTTCAAATGCCAGGACTTATCAAAGAATATCTGAACACCTTGCAATTACAGTGATCAGGAGAAGCTGCAAAATCCTTCAATACCGTCAGAGACGCTATTCAATATTTATCAGTCTTAAGTCATCAAGCCCCTGTATCAGATTCTATGCAGTTGGTGACTGATTGTTCTGCTGTGGCTGCAGGGGCTAACCTCCATCAAATGGTGGATGGTTTACCTGTTCCTATTGTAATTTATTCCAAGAGGCTATTTGAATCTCAAAGTAAGTACTCTACATTTGACCGAGAGTTGTTGGGTGCATATTTAGCTTTCTTACATTTCAAAGACATAACCAAGGACGTAAGATCACATTATTCACAGACAATAAATAATTTTTTTTGCTTGTCCTAACAGAAATACAGCTAAGACAGATACTCAACAAAGACGTTATTCCTGCTAACTGAAGTATGTTACCAATATGGAGTAGATATGTGGCAGAGAAATCATTGTTACTGATTGCCTTCAGTAACAGCTAATAGCATATCTCTTTCCTTGATTGATTTGCCTGCAATAGCCAGTGCCCAAGAGTGCAATGAAGAAATAAAAACTTTCCAGAATAGACTCGAGGATTTCTCGCCTTCGACCTTTTGTACCTCAGGCGCTCAGAAATATTATCTTCAATTCCTTACATACCATCTCCCATCTTGGTGTTAAAGGTTCTCTCCGACTTATCAAGTCCAGATACTTTTGGCCTTGGATGGACAGAGATTTTTTCCTGTGGACACGGTTCTAACAGACTTATCAAGTAAAGGTTATGCAACATACTAAATCCGCGATTTTACCATTGGAAATCCATTGTCAGCGATTTTAGGTGGTTCACATTGACATTGTGGGCCCCTTGCCACTCTGTTCTCCTCATTGTGGAGATTTCCAAAGCGCCTTACCAATAGCTGATTTGTCAAGTAATAAAGATTATGCAGCATACTAAATCCGCGATTTTACCATTGGAAATCCATTGTCAGCAATTTCAGGTGGTTTATATTGGCATTGTGGGCCCCTTGCCACTCTGTTCTCCTCCTTGTGGAGATTTCCAAAACGTCTTACCAATACCTGATTACCTGTATTGATCGTCATACCTAGTGGATTGAAGCTATACCTCTAATGAAAGTTACAGCAAAACCAATTGCCCATGCATACCTCAGTGGATTAGTCTCCAGACTTGGTGTACCTCTTTATGTCATAACTGGTAGAGGAGCCCTGTTCGAATTTGTGTTACTTCAAGAACAATTATCCTATGTAGGATTCCATCATCTGAAAATTACAGACTTTCATCCTCAGGGTAATGAAATGATAGAACGGTCCCATAGGACATTGATGCAGCTTTAATGGCCAAACAGCAAAGTTGGCTCAATACTCTACCAGTTGTTCTACTTTGTCTACGTTGCACACCAAACTCTTCAAGTGATTCACTTTCACCCGAGTGACTGGAAAACTTCCACTTAGTTCTAGTGATTTATTTGTGAAACCTCCTGCCTCATCAGTTTCTAGAGTAGATTTTATGAGAACCTTTGTTAAGTGCATGAGAGAAATTAATTTTCAAATATGACACATAGCACCACCGATATTAGTTTAGCGCACTTCTTAAATACGTAAGGGGATATGTTATTAATATCCGTAGTTTTATGGGCATGTAACACCATCAACGCTTTTCATAACTCTGTATCTGAAAAGATGATGTCCACTAGCACCGGCACATGATCTCTTGCCTCTCCAAGTAGAGGGGGTGGAGTATTTTCTAATGTACAAACTGACAGAAACTCCATGTTCAGTTCTTCGCAGATCTCTTCATTTGTGTCAGTGTTGAGTCTATCTTCCATCTTTAACCATATAAAACCTTCTTTGACCTGTAATTTTCTTCCGTTGTGTGCGTTTTTGTGCTTGTAAGTGTGGAGAGAGAGATATATTTTTGCTCAGAGTAATGTTTCTTCGTTATATTTTCATGCATACGTTTAGCATATCATTATAAAGAGTTTGTTTAAATATATATATATATATATATATATATATATATATATATATATATATATATATATATATATATATATATATATATATATGAGTGTGTGTGTGTGTGTGTGTGTGTCTGTGTGTGTGGAGAGAGAGAGAGAGAGAGAGAGAGAGAGAGAGAGAGAGAGAGAGAGAGAGAGAGAGAGAGAGAGAGAGAGAGATTATGCTTTTTATACTTTTTTACAACTTCTGAACATGAGTGTTCTTTTTGTATCACCCTTCTATTCTCCTCCTCCCTTCATGCTCATTATGTTCAAATTCCTTCCATTTTTACTCATATCCTCCAAATCATCCTTGTCCTCACTGCCTTCATTCCAATCCCATGTTTTTCCATTTATCTCATCCCACACCATTGCAGTTTCCTCCATTGTATCCCCTCCATTGTCGTTTCCTATTCTTCACCCCTCCATTCTCATTTCCTAATTTTCACCCCGCCATTTTAATTTCCTATTCTTCACCCCGCCATTCTCATGTCCTATTCTTCACCCCTCTATTCTTATTTCCTATTCTTCACCCCGCCATTCTCATTTCCTATTCTTCACCCCTCCATTTTCATTTCCTATTCTTCACCCCTCCATTCTCATTTCCTATTCTTCACCCCTCTATTCTCATTTCCTATTCTTCACTCCTATATCCTCATTTCCTATTTTTCACCCCGCCATTCTCATTTCCTCTTCTTCACCCCTCTATTCTCATTTCCTATTCTTCACCCCTCCATTCTCATTTCCTCTTCTTCACCCCTCTATTCTCATTTCCTATTCTTCACCCCTCCATTCTCATTTCCTATTATTCACCCATCCATTCTCATTTCCTATTCTTCACCCCTCCATTCTCATTTCCTCTTCTTCACCCCTCCATTCTCATTTCCTATTCTTCACCCATCCATTCTCATTTCATTCATTTAACTCCTCCATTCTCATTTTATTTACTTTAACACCTCCATTCTCTTTTCCACCAACTGGCTTTCTCATTCCAGTATCCCACAGTTTACCATTCAACATGAATTGCATTTTACCACCTACGTTCTTATTCCATTTCTATCTACTTTATATCCTCTACATTCACATCATCCATATATCTTCCAAGACGTTTCCTCATTCCTGTACATCCTCCCAATCCACATTGTTTCTGTTTAACTTAATGCATTCCGTTTTCCTTTTCTCTATTTCCATTTTCTAAATTTCTTACTCTATCTCTCAGTTCCTCCATTTTCATTCCAAGCTCATTAGTTCCATACAGCCCCTCAACCTCCTTACATTCCTACATTTCTCACTCCCCACCCCTATTTATCCACATAATCCGCTCACTCCGTCAACTTTTCCATGCATTTCAACCACTAAACCTTTCATGTGTGGAGATTCATGTGAATGTGACAGGTGTCTTGACCTGTATTTTGACCCTTCAAGACTCCCACCAGGATGTGTTTTGTCAGAGGTGGGTTTCCCTCCTCCAAAACACCTTTTTTTCCTATACCTCCATTCACCGTAACTGAAACTGCAGTGAATTACCTTGAAAAGTGAATTAGTAATTATAGGAATAAAAACGAAATGCTTTCTTGTATTCATCTGTGTATCTCTCTCTCTCTCTCTCTCTCTCTCTATATATATATATATATATATATATATATATATATATATATATATATATATATATATATATATATATATATATATATATATATATATATATATATATATATATATATATATATATATATATATGTATATATATATATATATATATATATATATATATATATATATATATATATATATATATATATATATATATATATATATATATATATATATAGTTATATATATATAGTTATATATTCATATATATATATATATATATATATATATATATATATATATATATATATATATATATATATATATATATATATATACACACATATTTATATATATATATATATATATATATATATATATATATATATATATATATATATATATATATATATATATATAAAGTGAATGGTATTGCAAAGAAAATTGATAATTGTGGGAAATAAAAGCTATATGTTTTCATGTATATCTCTCTTTGTCTAGCTTTCTATATGTCAATAAACATACATACATACATACAGAAGATCAGGGGATGGGGCCTCATTAAGATTGTTATACACAAATGCTGATGGATTAGCTGGTAAGGCAATAGAATTAAAAGATAGGATTCACAACAGTAAGGCAGATATAGTAGCAATTACAGAGACTAAGTTGAGTGAGGACATAAACAGTGTCACAGTTTTTCCTAAGGGCTTCAGAATACTAAGGGTTGAAAGATCTGAGAGGACTGGTGGAGGGATAGCACTGCTCATAAGTGAGAGGATTCAAGTTGAAGAAATAAACTTGGCTATAGAAAGTGAGTTCAGGGAATTTCTTGTTGCTCGCATAAATACTGGGTCAGAGAGCATTATAATAACTGTTGCATACAACCCACCAAGGAACCAAAATTGGCTTGAAATTTATGAGGAATGTCATATAGGTACTATTGAAGTCATAAACTCAGTTGTTAACATGGCACGGGAGAAAAAATGTAGGATTTTGATTATGGGAGACTTTAATCATAAAGAGAGAGATTGGATAAAACTTGACCCACACAGTGGTGAGGACTCATTCGGGGCAAGATTCCTAGATTGCGTACAAGGGAATTTCCTACACCAACATGTAATGGAACCAACAAGAGCCAGGGGTGGGGATGAGCCATCACTACTTGATCTAGTGTTCACAGATAATGTGTTGGATATTGAAAATATTGAGTATGAACCACCAATTGGAAAGAGTGACCACTGTGTGTTGTTGATGGAGTATATCATTGAAGACATTCTTCCTGAGAGTAGAGGCACTGAGGACATGAGGAGGAACTATCCGAAAGGAGATTACATCAAAATGAATGAGCTTTTTGCAGTTATTGACTGGAGAACCTTATTTTACAACAAATCTGTGCAAGAAATGTATGACATCTTTTGTGAGAAATATGGGAAGATAGTAGATTGCTGCATACCTGTCACCAAAGTAGGTGTAATTCATGCCAGAGAGAAATGGTTCGATAATGGGTGTAAAAGAGCTAAGGAATGGAGAGACAAATGCTGGAAAAGGTATAGGAGGAGAAAAAACATAAATGCCTGGCAAACCTACAAAAGAGCAATAAATGACTACCTAAGTAAAAGGAGAGAGGCAGAGAGAGATTATGAGAGGGACATCACCAGGAAGGCTAAAGAAAATCCCAAGCTTTTCCACAGCTTTATCAGAGGAAAACTGAAGGTAAAAGAACAGGTTTTAAGGCTAAAGAGAGCGGATGGAAGCATCACTGAGACGGACGAAGAGATCTGCAAAGAATTGAACAAGGAGTTTCAGTCAGTATTTACAGTAGAAAATACCCCACCCCCTCAGATTGCAGTGATAGAAGCTCAAGGGCCGGTATTAGAGAACATCAACCTTACAGCCACAGAGGTATGCAAAGCGCTGATGGATTTAGATGTTCATAAAGCTACAGGTCCTGATGACATATCCCCTCATGTGCTTAAAAAATGCGCAAACACAATATCAGTGGCACTAAGTATCATATTTAAGGAGTCACTGGAGTCGGGGGAGATTCCAAGATGCTGGAAACAAGCAAATGTGATACCTATCTTCAAAAAGGGAAGGAGGGATACGGCTCTGAACTATAAACCAGTTTCCTTGACCAGCATAGTTTGCAAAGTTATGGAGAAACTACTAAGGAAACATATCTCTCTTCACTTGGAATCCTTCAACTTTTTGTCAGTGAGGCAACATGGCTTCAGAGAAGGTAGATCAACAGTAACAAACTTATTAGAATTTTATGATGAGGTAAGCCAAATCTTACAGGAAAGAGAGGGCTGGGCAGATTGCATATTCCTAGACTTCCAGAAAGCGTTTGACACTGTTCCACATGGGAGACTTATTAGGAAGCTGCACTCAATGGCTAGAATAGGTGGAAATGTTTTGGAATGGATAAAAACTTACTTAGAAGGAAGGGAACAGAGGGTTAGAGTAAGACACTCAGTGTCTGAATGGAGAAGAGTTAGTAGTGGAGTTCCACAGGGTTCAGTTTTAGGGCCACTTTTGTTCCTTGTATATGTAAATGACCTACCAGAGTCTGTAAATTCATTCATGAATATGTTTGCAGATGATGCAAAGATTGTGAAGAAAGTAAAAAACGAGAACAATGGTAGAGAACTTCAGGAGGATCTAAATAATCTGCATGAGTGGTCAGAAAAGTGGCTAATGGAATTCAATACTTCAAAATGTAAGGTAATGAGAATGGGTACAAGTGCAAGAAGGCCCAAGCTTGACTACTCGGTGGCTGGAGTACAACTTCAAGAGACAGAAAATGAGAGAGATCTAGGAGTAAACATACTGGCAGATTTGTCTCCAGAAATACATATAAATGGCGTAGTAAGGGCAGCATATGCATTCTTATCAAATGTAAGGGTAGCCTTCAGGCACATGGACAAGGAAATGTTCAGAAATATTTATGTAACCTATGTGAGGCCAAAACTGGAATATGCAGCCCCCTTTTGGAATCCACACTTGAAAAAGCACATAGCTAAGCTTGAAAAAGTTCAAAGACATGCCACGAAACTGGTGCCAGAAATACGCAATCTCGGTTATGATGAGAGGCTGAGGGAATTAGACTTGCCATCACTCGAAGCTAGAAGAGTAAGGGGGATATGGTGACAGTCTTTAAATTCCTTCATGGTTATGATAGAGTGGATAGGGATCGATATTTCGATATGGCTGGCTCTAGAACTAGAGGTCATAGTTTGAAGCTTCGTAAGAAAACTTCTTTGCAGGATGTAAGGAAATACTATTTCAGTGTAAGAGTAGTTGATAATTGGAATTGGCTAAGCGAGGAGGTAGTTAATGCTATCTCAATCCATAGTTTTAAGGACAGGTACGATAAGTATCACTAAGTCTAAAATGGAACCGATCAGGAGACGGGAAGACACGAGCTTTGGGCTCTTTCCCGTAAACACAATTAGGTAATCACAATTAGGTAATCACATACATATATATATATATATATATATATATATATATATATATATATATATATATATATATATATATATATATATATATATATATATATATATATATATATATATATATATCCTGAAAATGCATTTAATAATCAAGAAAAGTGAACTAGAAACATAAGGAATAATAATGACGTCATCATGTATAAATCCATCTGTCTGTCTATCTATCTATTTATCTTCCTATCTATCTATCTATTTATCTATCTATCTATCTATTTATTTATCTATCTATCTATCTATCTATCTATCTATCTATATATGTATATATATATATATATATATATATATATATATATATATATATATATATATATATATATATATATGTATATATATATATATATATATATATATATATATATATATATATATATATATATATATATATATATATATATGTAAAATATAAGTGCATATGTATATATATATATATATATATATATATATATATATATATATATATATATATATATATATATATATATATATATATATATATATATATATATATATATATATATATATATATATATATATATATATATATATATATATATATATATATATATATATATATATATATATATATATATATGTATGTATATACATATATATATTTTTTTTTTATGAGTGTGACATAGGGACAGGCAGAAACTGCTTTCATCAATAAAAGCCCGGGCACGAGAAAATACCAAGACAAAGGAAAAGAAAAACTTCAAGGATAAGGCAGAGATGAGGTAATGTTACACAAAGGAAAACGATAGACAGAAAAAACTGCCAAAGTATAGAGGACCCAGTGATATGTAGTACTACGCCCTGAGATGATGATAGATCTGCTTTTTGAAGGGAAGCAATATATATATATATATATATATATATATATATATATATATATATATATATATATATATATATATATATATATATTGCTTCCCTCACATCCATCCTCCTATCATTCAGGGCTCTCCTTACTCCTTCCATCCACCCAAACCTAGGCCTCCCTCTAGCATTTCTCCCATCAACTCTCGCATTCATCACCTATTTCAGCAGTCTTTCATCATCCATCCTTCCCACATGACCAAACCATCTCAGAACATTCATATCTACTCTGCCTGCAATTTCTCTCCTCACACACATTCTTGCTCTCACCACTTCATTCCTAACCCTCTCCAACCGAGATACACCAATCATACTCCTCAGGCATTTCATCTCAAACACATTTAGTTCCGTCTCTCACTTTCATACCCCATAACTCTGATCCATACATCACAGTTGGCACAACCACTTTCTCATACAAAACTTTCTTAACATTCATTTCCAACCCTCTATTCTTCATCACTCCTTTCTATGCACCCAACACTTTACATCCTTCATTCACTCTGTGACACACATCTGCTTCCACTCCACCATTTGCAGCTATAACCGAGCCTAAATACTTAAACTGATCAACTTCCTCAAGTGTCTCTCCTTTCAGCATAACATTCAATCCAGCACCATCCTCATTTCTTGTACACCTCATAACCTTACTCTTTCCCACATTCACTCGCAACTTCCTTCTCTCACATACCATTCCAAATTCTGACACTACTTTTAGTTTATGAGACATAATTGTAAATTACATTTTCAGAGACATCGTTAAGGTGAAGTCTTACAAATCAATTAATCATTGCAAAAGTGAGAGAAAGCATACTTGACTTTCTGAATATGACGTTAACACTACCAGGATAGATTTTAGGAAGAATGATAATTTTGCATTCGTAATAAAAAGGTGGCTAGACTTCTCCATACTTAAGCATAACTGGAGAGAGAGAGAGAGAGAGAGAGAGAGAGAGAGAGAGAGAGAGAGAGAGAGAGAGAGAGAGAGAGAGAGTGTTATTATCCTTCAGAGCTATACGAGTAAAAAGTCAAAGAGCCGTATCACTAATATATACAACTAGGTGGCAATGGAGTAGAAAGTGAAAAATAAAAAATGTACATAAAAGTTATATATATGCACACATTCATATGTACTTTAGATATGCATACACATATGCAATACAGAATATACAGAGGTAAACAGATACTTATATACGTATATAAAATATATAAGTATATATTTATTAAATCTCTTGGATTCGAATCCCGGCCAAGGACAAGATATGTTTCATGTTTTCACGTAAGTTAAAGTCTTTTCTTGATCATATATGCATAGGTATACATACATACATACATACATACATACATGCATACATACATACATACATACATGCATGCATGCATGCATGCATACATACATGCATTCATACATACATACATACATACATACATACATACATACATACATACATACATACATACATACATACATACATACTTACTTACTTACTTACTTACTTACTTACTTACTTACTTACTTACTTACTTACTTACTTACTTACTTACTTACTTACTTACTTACTTACTTACTTACTTACTTACTTACTTACTTACTTACTTACTTACTTACTTACTTACTTACTTACTTACTTACTTACTTACTTACTTACTTACTTACTTACTTACTTACATACATACATACATACATACATACATACATACATACATACATACATACATACATACATACATACATACATACATACATACATACATACATACATACATACATACATACATACATACATACATACATACATACATACATACATACATACATACATACATACATACATACATACATACATACATACATACATACATACATACATACATACACAAAGACATGCCACGAAACTGGTGCCAGAAATACGCAATCTCGGTTATGATGAGAGGCTGAGGGAATTTGACTTGCCATCACTCGAAGCTAGAAGAGTAAGGGGGGATATGGTGACAGTCTTTAAATTCCTTCATGGTTATGATAGAGTGGATAGGGATCGATATTTCGCTATGGCTGGCTCTAGAACTAGAGGTCATAGTTTGAAGCTTCGTAAGAAAATTTGTTTGCAGGATGTAAGGAAATACTTTTTCAGTGTAAGAGTAGTTGATAATTGGAATTGGCTAAGCGAGGAGGTAGTTAATGCTATCTCAATCCATAGTTTTAAGGACAGGTACGATAAGTATCACTAAGTCTAAAAATGGAACCGATCAGGAGACGGGAAGACACGAGCTTTGGGCTCTTTCCCGTAAACCCAATTAGGTAATCACAATTAGGTAATCACACACACACACACACACACACACACACACACACATACATACATACATACATACATGCATACATACATACATACATACATACATACATACATACATACATACATACATACATACATACATACATACATACATACATACATACATGTAGAGAAATACTGATGAGAAAAAAAGTCTAACAGACCTTCAAGAATTCAAAGAAGTGTTCATTAGGCGATAGAGAACACAGGAAGAGATGGAAAGGATCAAAAACTTGTAGCAAGAGGCTAGAAGGTTATATGAAGAAAGAAATGAAGAAGAGAAGAAAATTTTTAATTTCAGAGTTCTTCCAGACAAAAGGGAGATAAAGAAGATCATGACAGAAGATCAGGGGATGGGGCCTCATTAAGAATGTTATGCACAAATGCTGATGGATTAGCTGGTAATGCAGTTGAATTAAAAGATAGGATTCACAACAGTAAGGCAGATATAATGGCAGTTACAGAGACGAAGCTGAGTGAGGACATAAACAGTGTCACAGTTTTTCCAAAGGGCTGCAGAATATAAAGAGTTGAAAGATCTGAGAGGACTGGTGGAGGGATAGCACTGCTCATAAATGAAAGGATTCAGGTTGAAGAAATAAACTTTGCCATAAAAAGTGAGTTCAAGGAATTTCTTGTTGCTCGCATAAATACTGGGTCAGAGAGCATAATAATAACTGTTGTATATAACCCACCAAGGAACCAACATAGGCTAGAAGTTTATGAGGAAAGTCATATGGGTACTATTGAAGTCATAAACTCAGTTGTTAACATAGCATGGGAGAGAAAATGTAGGATTTTTATTGTGGGAGATTTTAATCATAAAGAAATAGATTGGATAAATCTTGACCCACACAATAGTGAGGACTCCTTTGGGGCAAGATTCCGTACAAGGGAATTTCCTACACCAACATATACTAGAACCAACGAGGGCCAGGGGTGGGATGAGACATCACTACTTGATCTAGTATTCACAGATAACGTGTTGGATATTGAAAAAATTGAATATGAACCACCAATTGGAAAGAGTGTCTACTGTGTGTTGTTGATGGAGTATATCATAGAAGATGTTCTGCCTGAGAGTAGAGGCACTGAGGACATGAGGAGGAAGTATCCGAAAGGAGATTACATCAAAATGAATGAGCTTTTTGCAGTTATTGACTGGAGAACCTTATTTTACAACAAATCTGTACAAGAAATGTATGACATCTTTTGTGAGAAATATGGGAAGATAGTAGATTGCTGCATACCTGTCACCAAAGTAGGTGTAATTCATGCCAGAGAGAATGGTTCGATAATGAGTGTAAAAGAGCTAAGGAGTGGAGAGACAAATGCTGGAAAAGGTATAGGAGGAGAAAAAACATAAATGCCTGGCAAACCTACAAAAGAGCAAGAAACGACTACCTAAGTAAAAGAAGAGAGGCAGAGAGAGACTATGAGAGGGACATCACCAGGAAGGCTAAAGAAAATCCCAAGCTTTTCCACAGCTTTATCAGAGGAAAACTGAAGGTAAAAGAACAGGTTTTAAAGCTTACGAGGGAGGATGGAAGCATCACTGAGACGGATGAAGAGATATGCAAAGAATTGAACAAGGAGTTTCAGTTAGTATTTACAGTAGAAAATACCCCACCCCCTCAGATTACAGAGATAGAAACTCATGGGCCGGTATTAGAGAACATCATCCTTTCAGCCACAGAGGCATGCAAAGCGCTGATGGATTTAGATGTCCATAAAGCTACAAGTCCTGATTATGTATCCCCTCATGTACTTAAAAAATGCGCATGCTCAATATCAGTGGCAATAAGTATCATATTTAAAAAGTCACTGGAGTCAAGGGAGATTCTAAGATGCTGGAAACAAGCGAACGTGATACCTATCTTCAAAAAGGGGAGGAAGGATACGGGAAAATGAGGCATGTGTGTGTGTGTATGTATGTATGTATATATATATATATATATATATATATATATATATATATATATATATATATATATATATATATATATATATATATATATATATGTATATATGTGTGTGTGTGTGTGAGTGTATTTTACATATCTAAAAATTTATTTATAATTATATATACCATAATTTTTATAATTTGTATATCTCCTTATAATACATATAGGTTAGGTTAAATAGAAAACGTTTTAGTGTGTTTTACGTGGTTTATTACTTAAAAAATCATACATTAATAAATATAGAAATAAATAACAAGCTAGATACATTGAGGAGGAGTACCTGACTCCCCCTCTCCTCCCTTAGATAACAATGCCAAAGTTTGCATGTGGATAAATAACTGGTGTAAACTTGACAGAAATTCTGAGTTCGTTATAGAGAATAAGAAGGTTAGCCTCTCCTGTGACAAAGAACTATTTTTCTTTTAATTACATTAATAACATCAGTAACAAGAACAAGAACAGCAACAGTAGTATTGATAACAATAAAAATAATAATAACAATAATAATAATAATAATAATAATAATAATAATAATAATAATAACAATAATAATAATAATAATAATAATAATAATAATAATAATAATAATAATAATAATAATAATAATAATAATAATAATGATAATGATAATAATAATAAAAATAATAATACTAATAATAATAATATTAATAATAATAATAATAATAATAATAATAATAATAATAATAATAATAATAATAATAATAATAATAATAATAATAATAATGATAATAATAATAATAATAATAATAATAATAATAATAATAGTAATAATAATAATAATAATAATAATAATAATAGCAATAATAATAATAATAATAATAATAATAATAATAATAATAATAATAATAATAATAATAATAATAATAATAATAACAACAATGATAATAAAAACATGGGCCTTAAATCAGCCAAAATAAAGTGAAAGATTAGTTTCATATAAAATCGAAGAGGGAAAAGAGTGAAAATGTGCTTAAACTCAGTATGAAAATGCAATAAAAGAGTAAATATGTGAAAATATTGAACAAAAGAAGTAAAAGAAGACGTCATCAGCTGACACATTATTAAAGACTAATAAAGAACGAATAAGGAATATAATGTAATTAAAACTTATTATGTTAATGGAAGATAACGACTCCCAATTCATTAAATAACTCCGTAAATTGTTTGGCTGTGTTAGGTTAAGTTAGGTTAGATTAATGCCTAACGCCTTAACAACACATACCAACCTAACCTAACCTAACCTATCCATACCTAATGATTTACGAGGTTATTTAATGTATCGTGAGTTGTTATCCATGTTGATCTGAAATGAACATAGAGAGTCCAATGTAGAAATTGTTCTGAATATTTCGACCCTTTCATATTATGGTAGAGTTGAGCTGTATCGGTCATAGTTCGTAAGAAGAAATCATGCTGCAGTATATTAAAAAATAATATATATATATATATATATATATATATATATATATATATATATATATATATATATATATATATATATATATATATATATATATATATATATATATATATATATATATATACATACGAATTTTAAAACAAATAAGCTGAATGAAATTGCAC
>JAXCGZ010013752.1:12500-17500 GCA_037179515.1 Halocaridina rubra | reverse complement strand
GAATTAGCTTACATCAAGGCATTAATTAAAATTTAGATAAATTTGTAATACATATTTCAGAATTAAGGGAGTACTTGAATATTAGCTATTAAATTATGTATTAAATATATATATATATATATATATATATATATATATATATATATATATATATATATATATATATATATATATATATATATATATATTATATTATATATATATATATATACATACATACATATATATAAAATTACCGTTCTGAATGCATGAAAACTGCATTGTTTTTATTATAAATACCTGCTTGATCATTGATGGCAACCACCATTGTCAGTGTTGAACCAAGAGGAACAATTCCTGTCACAGGAGAAGCCCAAGGCCCTTTGCCATCTTGTATCTCCATCCAGCAATCTACATTATCTCCTGTAATAAAATGACATACTTAGTGTAAATTTAGGACGACAAATCATATGATGACGTTACAGTAAAATTTAGTTTATGAAGTCTCAAGAACAAATTTATGATATGGTTACTGTCTCATGGCCTTGCTTTACTATACCATGTATATTTAAGTTTTTGAACATTCGTTCCAAAGCTCGTGTTATATGTAAACTATAACAGCACTCCCTAGAATTACAATTCATACTATGTTAATTTGCTTACCAGTACCTCAAACTAGTCAAAGTTTCAAGACAAGCTTTATTAGAATGAATTATGTGACAAATGCTCCTCAAATTAAGCCATTTTTACATGATTGTCTTAAAAATATTTGGAAATAATATATACTTTGTACGTTAGAGTAGTGAGAGAGTTCTTTCTTACAAGTCATGACAATATTAAATCATTGTATTTCTCATACTTGGAAAACGTAATTCATTTCCAGCCAGGTAATCTAGTTAGTTACAGTTTTAGTTGACTGTAGGAATTACATTTTGAGATGACTGTAAGAACAAACTGTTTAGTTCGTTGTTTATTTACTTATTATATTCACATATCAATTTATTATATTCATATATTAATTTATATATTTTTGTATCTGCAATATATATATATATATATATATATATATATATATATATATATATATATATATATATATATATATATATATATACATATCTGTCTGTCTGTCTGTCTGTCTGTCTGTCTGTCTGTCTGTATGTATGTATGTATGTATGTATGTATGTATGTATGCATGTATGCATGCATGCATGCATGTATATGTATATATATATATATATATATATATATATATATATATATATATATATATATATATATATATATATATATATATATATATATATGTATGTATGTATGTATGTATGTGTGTGTGTGTGTGTGATTACCTAATTGTGATTACCTAATTGTGTTTACGGGAAAGAGCCCAAAGCTCGTATCTTCCCGTCTCCTGATCGCTTCCATTTTATACTTAGTCATACTTATCATACCTGTCCTTAAAACTATGGATTGAGATAGCATTAACTACCTCCTCGCTTAGCCAATTCAAATTATCAACTACTCTTACACTGAAAAAGTATTTCCTTACATCCTGCAAAGAAGTTTTCTTACCAAGCTTCAAACTATGACCTCTAGTTCTAGAGCCAGCCATATCAAAATATCGATCCCTATCCACTCTATCATAACCATGAAGGAATTTAAAGACTGTCACCATATCCCCCCCTCACTCTTCTAGCTTCGAGTGATGGTAAGTCTAATTCCCTCAGCCTCTAATCATAACTGAGATTGCGTATTTCTGGCACCAGTTTCGTGGCATGTCTTTGAACTTTTTCAAGCTTAGCTATGTGCTTTTTCAAGTGCGGATTCCAAAAGGGGGCTGCATATTCCAGTTTTGGCCTCACATAGGTTACATAAATATTTCTGAACATTTCCTTGTCCATGTGCCTGAAGGCTACCATTACATTTGATAAGAATGCATATGCTGCCCTTACTATGCCATTTATATGTATTTCTGGAGACAAATCTGCCAGTATGTTTACTCCTAGATCTCTCTCATTTTCTGTCTCTTGAAGTTGTACTCCAGCCACCGAGTAGTCAAGCTTGGGCCTTCTTGCACTTGTACCCATTCTCATTACCTTACATTTTGAAGTATTGAATTTCATTAGCCACTTTTCTGACCACTCATGCAGATTATTTAGATCCTCCTGAAGTTCTCTACCATTGTTCTCGTTTTTTACTTTCCTCACAATCTTTGCATCATCTGCAAACATATTCATGAATGAATTTACACACTCTGGTAGGTCATTTACATATACAAGGAACAAAAGTGGCCCTAAAACTGAACCCTGTGGAACTCCACTACTAACTCTTCTCCATTCAGACACTGAGTGTCTTACTCTAACCCTCTGTTCCCTTCCTTCTAAGTAAGTTTTTATCCATTCCAAAACATTCCCACCTATTCTAGCCATTGATTGCAGCTTCCTAATAAGTCTCCCATGTGGAACAGTGTCAAACGCTTTCTGGAAGTCTAGGAATATGCAGTCTGCCCAGCCCTCTCTTTCCTGTAAGATTTGGCTTACCTCATCATAAAATTCTAATAAGTTTGTTACTGTTGATCTACCTTCTCTGAAGCCATGTTGCCTCACTGACAAAAAGTTGAAGGATTCCAAGTGAAGAGAGATATGTTTCCTTAGTAGTTTCTCCATAACTTTGCAAACTATGCTGGTCAAGGAAACTGGTCTATAGTTCAGAGCCGTATCCCTCCTTCCCTTTTTGAAGATAGGTATCACATTTGCTTGTTTCCAGCATCTTGGAATCTCCCCCGACTCCAGTGACTCCTTAAATATGATACTTAGTGCCACTGATATTGTGTTTGTGCATTTTTTAAGCACATGAGGGGATATGTCATCAGGACCTGTAGCTTTATGAACATCTAAATCCATCAGCGCTTTGCATACCTCTGTGGCTGTAAGGTTGATGTTCTCTAATACCGGCTCTTGAGCTTCTATCACTGCAATCTGAGGGGGTGGGGTATTTTCTACTGTAAATACTGACTGAAACTCCTTGTTCAATTCTTTGCAGATCTCTTCATCCGTCTCAGTGATGCTTCCATCCGCTCTCTTTAGCCTTAAAGCCTGTTCTTTTACCTTCAGTTTTCCTCTGATAAAGCTGTGGAAAAGCTTGGGATTTTCTTTAGCCTTCCTGGTAATGTCCCTCTCATAGTCTCTCTCTGCATCTCTCCTTTTACTTAGGTAGTTATTTCTTGCTCTTTTGTAGGTTTGCCAGGCATTTATGTATTTTCTCCTGCTATACCTTTTCCAGCATTTGTCTCTCCACTCCTTAGCTCTTTTACACCCATTATCGAACCATTTCTCTCTGGCATGAATTACACCTACTTTGGTGACAGGTATGCAGCAATCTACTATCTTCCCATATTTCTCACAAAAGATGTCATACATTTCTTGTACAGATTTGTTGTAAAATAAGGTTCTCCAGTCAATAACGTGTGTGTGTATGTGTGTGTGTGTGTTTCATGTATTACTTATATTTATTTTTTTATTTATGAAGCTTCATTTGTTTAATTGGTCTTTATATCTCTTTATAAAGCACTGTCTGTCTGCCTATATATGTATCCATCTGTCCGTACCAGTTTTAGTGTCTCTCGGTAGCTAGCCTAGTGATATGTTTCTTTTTTTTTCCTTTTTTTAGATTCTCCACCTATAGATGGGTGGAACGGGTCATGGAGGACCCATAGGGAAGTCGCCAGCAGGTACAGGCCCCAACCCCCCCACTGTGGTGCCCAGTCACAGAAGTAACCTCTCCAGTAAACAGCTTAAACTCTCTTGACGCCATCAGTATGTACATTGTTCTTACCTCTAAAGTTAAGTTCGACGACTTCTAAATCAGCGATGACCATGGGTGGTTTACTGGCTGTCTTTTCGTAATCATTATACCATTCGCATCGCAGTCGCTTGGCTTCGTCCCATACCTGTACAGGAAAGGAGATTGTTTAATAATGAAATAGATAAGAATGTTATCATTCACTGAGGCTTTGGGGACGAAATTTTTTAAGTATGGGGGGGTGTATGGGGGATAAAAGGTATATATATTGTTTTTTTTTCAGAGTTTTAAATGTAATTAACTTTAACATTTCTTAAACTTGCATGTACAAGATTTATAAAATTTATTTTTTATATATTCCATACAACAATTTTCAGAATTTGCTTCTTAAAAGTTAAAATATCCCATAGTTGTGCCAACTTTACAAGACGGGAAATTAAGGTACTTCCAGGTTTTTTTTTCCGAATCGAATTCCAAAGCACAGAATGAAACTGTTAATTAATCAATCTTATTTTTTCTCCACAATTCAGTTCTTACCTCAATCAGGTCCGCATCATATTGAATGATAATCGTATTTTCGTAGAATTTGCCACCCATATCTGGTTTAGTGCCACAGCTATCATAGTAGATCTCAAATTCGAAGTGAGTACCACCAGACCGTGGCCCTACGTACATGCAGTTGGGTTGACCATACTGCCCTTTGGAAAATACAAGGCCCTGGAAAAAGTAATACGGTTTAACATATATAAAACGTTATATTTTTGTGTTCTTATCTATTTTGTGTTTATATATATATATATATATATATATATATATATATATATATATATATATATATATATATATCCCTTTCTCTTTTCTATCGCTGCTCTGATGAGTTAGTGAGTTGCATCCTTCCCCCACTGCCGAGGCCGCGTTGTAACACTCGCCAAGCAGCCTCGTCTCACAGGTACTGTGTGGAAATATGTATCACGCGGATTGGTCGGTGGAGCAACTACTACATCCCATCTATCTCCATACTCTGGAACTCTCTTCCTTCTTCGGTCTCTCCAAATTCTCATAACCTATCTTCCTTCAAAAAGCGGATCTATCGTCATCTCAGAGCCTAATCCTCCATATCTGTAGGTCCTCAGTACTTTGACTATTCTTTCAGTCTGTCCTTTTACCTTGTGTATCATTACCTCATCTCTGCCTCGTCCATAACCTTTTTTTCTTCCTTC
>JAXCGZ010013752.1:0-2500 GCA_037179515.1 Halocaridina rubra | reverse complement strand
TGAACACCAGATCAAGTAGTGATGGCTCATCCCCACCCCTGGCTCTTGTTGGTTCCATTACATGTTGGTGTAGGAAATTCCCTTGTACGCAATCTAGGAATCTTGCCCCAAAGGAGTCCTCACCACTGTGTGGGTCAAGATTTATCCAATCTATCTCTTTATGATTAAAGTCTCCCATAATCAAAATCCTACATTTTTTCTCCCGCGCCATGTTAACAACTGAGTTTATGACTTCAATCGTACCTATATGACTTTCCTCATAAATTTCAAGCCTATTTTGGTTCCTTGGTGGGTTGTATACAACAGTTATTATAATGCTCTCTGACCCAGTATTTATGCGAGCAACAAGAAATTCCCTGAACTCACTTTCTATAGCCAAGTTTATCTCTTCAGCTTGAATCCTCTCACTTATGAGCAGTGCTATCCCTCCACCAGTCCTCTCAGATCTTTCGACCCTTAGTATTCTGAAGCCCTTAGGAAAAACTGTGACACTGTTTATGTCCTCACTCAACTTAGTCTCTGTAATTGCTACTATATCTGCCTTACTGTTGTGAATCCTATCTTTTAATTCTACTGCCTTACCAGCTAATCCATCAGCATTTGTGTATAACAATCTTAATGAGGCCCCATCCCCTGATCTTCTGTCATTATCTTCTTTATCTCCCCTTTGTCTGGAAGTATTCCGTAACGAAAATTTTTCTTCTCTTCCTCATTTCTTTCATCATTTAACCTTCTTGCCTCTTGCAACAAGTTTTTGATCTTTCCCATCTCTTCCTGTGTTCTGTATCGTCTAATGAACACTTCTTTGCATTCTTGAAGGTCTTTTAGACTTTTTTTTCTCAACAATATTTCCCTACATGTCTCCCCTCTCTCAAAGGTTACTTTTGTTGGTCTCGGCTTTCCTTCCCTCGAATATTTACCTAGTTGGTGTATGTTTACAATATCCTCAGGACCACATACTACTCCAAGCTTTCTTATCAGGTCTACAACCCTAGCTTTATTTTCTTCAAGTCTCCCCTGCCATGTTGGCTCCTGGGATTCACTTATGCCTGAGATTACCACTGTCTTCTCCTTATCAAGTGCCTGTCTGATGAGTGGGTTTGCCCTTTCCATCACAACGTCTTTCATTTTTTCGATTACTGTCTCTTTATAATCAACTGTTTGTATGTTTTCCAGTGCCACCACCTTTACAGCCTCTTTTACTGCCACATTCCCCTTTAGTGCATCAGCAAAGGACGTTTTCATGGCATCATTTTCCATATTCAGCTCCTGGAACTCTTTTCTGAACTGTTCAATGTTTTCCTTAATCTGAACATTCCAAGCAGCAATCTCGTCTCTCTCAGAAGATAGCAGTGAACTAACATCTAATTCCTTTAGGTTGTCATTTAGCTGTTTGTTTTTATCTTCTTGATTAGAAATTCTAGATTCTAGTTGACTCTTTTCCCCTTCCAGCTTCTTTATTCTTTTTTCTAGTTCCTTTCTCTCCTGCCCTTGTGCTTTATTTGCTTCCTCCAAAGATCTTATTTGTTCTCTGAGTGTTTCATTCTCTTTCATTTCTCCATCCATATTCCGAATTTTATCATCAAGGTTTGTAACCATTTCCTCTAACTTCTTGATTCTCTGTTTAAGTCCTCTGATGACTACCCCTTCTCCCGACCCATGGGTGGGAGAGGTTTGGGACAGAGATGGCTTCATTTTTATGTTCTCCCTCTCACAGAATATAGAAAGAAGACGAAAAAAAAAAAAAAAAAAAAAAAAAAAAAAAAAAGAAGAAGAGAAAAACTTCTAATTTACCTTCACACAGAATTTTTATATCTCCATATAAGTGCTATTTCGTGACTCAGTTTGCCTCCTTTCTGGTAACACACATCTTAACTTAAAAACTTGACCATGGTAATTTAAGTATAAAAAGAAAAAGAAAAACAAAAGTCAAACCTGAAGGAAAATTCGAATTTGTGTTCGAGGTGGCACCCACCTGTTTCTGTTATATATTCTTCCTAACTGATAAACTGACTTGCTAACCAAGATATGTTATCACGGGATTTAGACTTTACATTTAACTCAATATATATACAAAATAACAAAATAGCAAACGAGAAAGCTAAAAGAAAAGCAAAAAAAAATGAAGAAAATAGGACTGCTGTACTACTTGGCAACTTAACTCAGTACTGTTGACAGGTGGGTATTTGGTAATTTTTTTTTCTTTTATTATTCAATTTTTTTCGTGTATCAAACTAACTAACTAGTTAATATAAATGGGAAGGATACTGTTTTTAACAATATATAGAACCACAGGATCAGGTAAAACGGCTTAAGAGCTTTCCCCAGTTTACACAAAAAATTAGGTAATGTGGTGTGAGGCTCCACGTCTGGCAACTCTTCTAGATTTCCCTCAAGGCAGAATCTGGACGGCAGCTTCTCTCTCTTCCTCACGAAAAAGTTCTCAATTTTTTTCCTTTAATATGAACAGTCTCGTCTTACAACAAATATTAGTTTTTGT
>JAXCGZ010013751.1:40000-58177 GCA_037179515.1 Halocaridina rubra | reverse complement strand
GGATTATAAATACGCGTAAAAAGCGAACTAGGTGTACATTGATTGTAATGTGAAATATAGTATCGTTATTTGTCTTTTGGTTATTAATCACATTTTTGTGGTCCCAATTAGTGACAAATAACAGAAACCCCTTATAATTACCAGTGTAAGCCAGCTTGTCAACAATCCTAGAGAAAAAATTTTGATACTATGTTAAAATTCTACCTACACACCTCTAACTTTGGGAAATCTGTAAGTATAGTTGACAACTTGTCGTGGAAATTCTGCTGAGTGTATTTCACTTTCCGCATGTAAAAACGGCGAATACGAGAGATCTTGAAATGCCTGTGAATGACCGTAGGCGTCTTGCGTTGCGTCTTTGATAGTATAATGTCCACAAAGTCCTGAAAGGAGAATAATAATGAATTACTGCATCAAAAATCTCTGAAAGGAAATTTTATTCATTTTTGGGTGCAAAGCTAATGGGGAAACCTCTGAATGCCTATACTCAGGGTGCTGCTCTTGGCAACACCATTGAGATGCTATTATGAGCTGAGTTTACTAATTTTATTCGCTGAAGTAAGGTTTTAATAGATACTCTTACTGCACATCCCACTACCTTGACAGGACTGGGTTAAAATTCTGCTTTGTTATCATATATCAATGAAGGCTGAAAGTCAATAATTGTTTAGAATGATAGACCAGGCTTTAGCTCATCAATCCTCAAGAGTCCATCAAGCAAAGAAAATAAAGAACTGACAAGAACTACTATTAATACAGAAAAAGAGAAAAATTAAAGGTAATACAGAAAAAGAGAAACATTAAAGGTAACACAGAAAAAGAGAAACATTAAAGGTAACACAAAAACATCTTAAAAATAAAACTGCATAAGCCATAATGAGATATTCCAGCATCGACTGTGTTACAAACATTTGCAGGTAAGAACAAAAACCTACCTATTATCTATCCATATAATAATGTGTGTAATACTGTACTGTACAGTATTAAACTTCATTAATACAGTAAACTTTACGCTTTATGTAGCAGTTAAGTGTCTTTAGCCTAAGTACTATACAGTACTGCAAATGTATGTTCTATATAGTACTTTTTTTATGTAAGCACAACTTACTGTACTGTACTTTATGCTTTCTGAAGTAGTTAAGTGTCTTTAGCCTAAGTACAGTACAGTACTGTATATGTATGTACTGTATAGTACTTTTTTATGTAAACACAACTTACGAATAATTCTACTTACGAACGTACTTATGGAACCCAACTCATTCATATGTAGGGGAGTGTCTGTACTTAACGGAAGTTACGTTCAAAAGCTTTCTAATATACCAAAATTTTTCGTTGACACCCCGATTCATAATAATGCTTAATACTGTACCATTCTATTCAAATTATATTCACTCAAGCTTTGCCCAAGTCACACGTGAATAATTAGCAAAAGTTATACCAAGAATAGTACTCTTTGCTAAGTTAGTGATCAATACTGAAATGACGGCAATATATAATTCAAATAGAAATCACTGTAATTGTTATAAAAAATAAGAAAAAAATACTTGGCAATATTTGTGTACACATTAAGCTCCCGATAATATTGCGTTTATCAAGTGACAGAGTTTAAATTCACAGCTATAAAATTAACGAAAGCATACTGAAATATAAATCTTCAAATTTAAGTTAGAGTGATTATTACAACTTTAGTGTTTAAAAAGATACAAAGAAAATTCGTTATAATCTTATAGCATATCAGAAACCGTTGAGAGTGTCTCTCCCAATGTTACCGATTTCAACCACAACCTCTCGCGACCGACCTAAAAAGGACATTTCTTAGGTGAACCTGCAGTTCCCCTCATACCGCAGTTCCCCTCCCATTCACACGAGAATGTCCTCATCGGAAAATGTTGACCTTTATGACCTTTCGTGTGTAAATACTGATAATTTTCCCGAAGTGTTTATATCATCTCTGGACAGAATATTAGTATATTCACGTGAGGACGTCAGAAGGGAATTGGAAAAAAAAAAAAAAAAGTCACTTTGTACAAAACAAGTCAACTATTGCTTTCAAAGGTAGTGGAACTCTTTCCACAACACAGTGGTAAACACATCATAAAAAAGCGAGTAAAAAAAGATATAATTACAAATATAATCATTTTTAGCGCAAGTGTCCTGAATATCTCATTGAATGGTGAACTTGACAAACTCTTTCAATCTCAAACTTCGGTTGTAAAATCCATAGAGTCTGAAAAATCACACGACCTAGGAGACCTACATCGAATGATAGAAAGTCTTGCAGATAAGATGAAAATTTTGGAAGCAGATGCTGAAAAGGTGAAAGCCTGACAACACAAGGTGGGTTTGCTAGAATCTGACACTGTCCTACTTAAAAGAGATAATTCTAGGTTGAGACTGCTATTAGAAACATCTCCACCTCTCAATTCAGTGCTGTCATCTAACAACGATGATGTCCCTTCTATCAACAACCCTCAGGTTTTGCAAACTAGGTTTTCTGTCTCTAATCACAATTCCTTCAGTGCATTGAGAGACGAATGTGACAGTGGTAGTGAAGAAGAGGTAGATCCAGATAAAAGTGATAGTCAACAAGACAACCTGAATACACCATCTAGCATAAATAATCAAATCAGTAACAGGTTACAAAATAGTGATGAAACAAAAGCGTCCTTCCCCACTACTCCTAACAATACAACAACAGGAACTAACCAGAACAAGATTCTTCCCAGCACAAACAACCAACAAGGTAAAGAGTTGCAAAACAGAGAAGAAGATATAGAGCCCATCTCCACTACTCCTAACAACACAGCAACTATCGCTAACCAGGACAACCAATTTACACCTTCCAGCACAAATTACCAACCCAGCAATAGGCTGCAAAACAATGAAGAAAACAGAAAAGACAAAATAGCAGCAGTCTCTATTCTAAACATTCCATCAACGTCCTCTCCCCCACAGCCACAGTTGCCCAATAATGCAAGTGCAAGGGTTACAGCTCAAATATATATTCGTATTCCTGGCAACCCCTTTGAGAGAGAGATACGTAATACATTGACAAATCAAGGCATTCCTTCTGAAGAAGTCTTGATTAAGGAGCTTTCTCGCACACCAAATTGGGTTACCTTCGCAATAACGATATCGAAAGGATTTGAATATGTGCCTTACAAACTGAATCAATGGCCTACAGGCACAATTGTCCAGCCATTTCGCGGGGGCAAACAATGGACACAACCTGGGTATTCTACAAAATATCCCAAACTACAGTCATACCAAAATAAACAGCAAAGAGCTAATGAAACATTCCCCTATACGCAAGACTACATAAAGAAACCTGATACAAACCTCTCTTATTGCCGTCCACGCACAAGAGACTTCTCCTGGAGTGATGGCTTTTATAACCATAGACACTCACCTAGGCATACAAACTTTGGGAAGGCCCAATCATACCACGGCACGTATTCAAACCAGCGTTACACATCCAATGGCAGGTACAGACACCAGGATCCATGGGCTAACCCAAGAACACACTACAATGATGAATTCCCAGCAGAATCACACAGTCGAAACTACAACTATGACTATGGATACCACCCTAATGAAACATGGTAAGAATGTAACATTAGTACATGTGAACGCTCAGTCCCTGCTCGCTCATTTTGAGGAAATAATAATGTTAACAAAAGACTACAACATAGACAGCCTCTGTGTAAGTGAAACTTGGCTTCCTCCTACAATTGAAAATAAATATGTGAATATCCCAGAGTTTAAAATATTTCGCAATGACCATGGCCGAGGGGGTGGGGTCTGTATTTATGTTAGAAATTATCTTAGTGCATCAGATATAACCACAGGTTTAGAAAAACCTGAAGAGCTCGAAGATTTATGGATCACTGTGCAGTATCAGAAACTTTCATCTTTCATTGTAGGGTGTGTTTACCGTCACCCTAAAGCACCTACCAGTTCATTCAATCATCTACTAGAAACATTCAGAAATATCTGCGTGCGCCATAAACCCATATACATACTTGGTGACTTTCATGATGACTTGCTCTCAGCAGATAACAAAATGAAAAGGGTGATCAACACTGAAGTTAACACAAATAGTGACAAAACCGACCCGCATAACCCCTAATTCTAGGACTCTTATAGATCTGATAATAACAAATAAAGTGGAAAGTATACCCTATTGGGACGTAATTCCCTGCCCAATTGCAGACCACAAGCTGAACATTGCTATGCTAAACATAAACAAGCCCAAAAGGAAGCCTCTCTTCAAGACATTCCGGTGTCTAAAAAATTACTCCCCTGATATCTTTTGTGAAACATTAATCAACACAAATGTACTTAATAGAATTAAATACACAGATAACGTCGATTTGCAGGTTGAGATTCTATCAAAAGTCTTCCTTGAATGCTTAGATAGTTGTGCACCCATTGTAACAAGAAAAATAACCCGCCCCTCAGCCCCCTGGCTAACTAATGACATCAAAGAGGCAATGCAAATCAGAAATCAAATACAAAAAGAGCTAAAAATGAATAGATATGATATGACTCTCCGAGAACGTTATAAAACAGAAAAGAAATGTGTCAGATCTCTCACCAGTGTAAGTAAACAAGACTTTTACAAAAAAGAATTAAATGACTCTAGACATGATACAGCAGCAACATGGAAAGTGATAAGAAGCATGATACCAAATGAAAAGAGTACCTCAGAAAGTTATGAAAATATTCCGGAGTTGAAAGACAAAGCGGAAAACTTTAATAACTATTTTGCTAACGTTGGCAAAAATACATATGAAAAAACTCAAGAAAACATCAACTCAGTGAATATGAGTAATTGCTTAAATGACAATTCTTCCAATGTAAACACAAGAGAGTACTTCAAGATAAATCCTATCGATTGTGCTACCCTAATTCTTACCATAAAGAGCATAAGAAACTCTGGCTCTTATGGTTCAGATGGTATACCATTTCAGTTCATCAAAGATGCTCTACCCATGATTGCATCCTATATTCTAACTATTATGAACACTTCCATTGTTACTAAAAAGTTTCCTGACTCTTGGAAAATATCACATGTAATACCTCTGCATAAAAAGGGGGACAGAGAAGATGTGGCAAACTATCGTCCCATTTCCCTGCTACCCAATTTCTCTAAAATATTAGAAAAAATTGTTGCACGCCAACTTATGTCATATTTAGAGTCAAATAGACTATTAACAATTAACCAACATGGTTTCAGACCGAAACTCTCGACGGAACTGCACTGCTTAAAGTTACGAATAGTATCTATAATAATATAGATATGAAAAAAATATCTCTGCTTGTATTATTGGACTTATCAAAAGCCTTCGACAGTGTAAACCATGAAATTATTTTAAGTACATGTACTAACTTAAATATTGATCCAAGCTGGTTTAGCGAGTATCTATCTAATCGTAAACAGTCTATAAGTCTTAACAACATTATCTCTGTGCCAAAAAATGTATCATTTGGTGTTCCACAGGGATCAGTGCTTGGTCCTATCCTCTTCTCCATTTACGTAAATGATCTATATTCTTTCATTTCTGACTGTCTAGTCGTACAATATGCAGATGACACTCAACTACTCCTTAGTGGTGATATTAATAATCTCCCAGAGCTAACTTTAAGAGCAGAAAACACTCTGTCAAAAATTAAAACCTATTTTCAAGAAATTGGGCTGTTAATTAACGAAAGTAAAACACAGTGCATATTTATTGGTTCAAGATTCCACATAGCACAAATTCCAGAAAACACAACAATTAATTTTTGCAACAATATTATCACACCTAGCAAAACAGTCAAAAACCTAGGAATTCACTTTGATAACCACATGTTGTTTGATTCCCACATAGATAAAGTATGCAAAAAGGTTACAGGAACATTAATGTATTTATCACATATAAAAGACAATTTTGAGACTACCACTCGAATAACTGTTGTTGAATCTCTAGCCCTAAGTCACATTAATTACTGCACAACTGTTTGGGGAGCTACCACAACGACTCAGATAAACAGAATACAGAAGCTTATTAATTTTGCAGCTCGAGTTGCCCTGGGAGGAATAAGAAAATATGACCACATCACACCAGCTCTCAATAAATTTGGGTGGCTGCGGGCAGAAAACAAGGTCGCTTATGCTATTTATGTTTTTGTATTCAAAATTTTGGACCATCATTATCCTAGCTGGCTATTTGATTTAAAAACAGTCAGGGATATAAGGGGAACCAACACAAGACAGAGCAGTGAGCTCTTTATTCACAGAACAAACAGAAGCAGGTTCAAAGATGATCACTATCAAAGGGCCAACACTCTGGAATAATGTTCCAGAGCATCTTAAAAATGCATCCTATTCACAGTTTTCAAAGGCAAACTATATAGTTTTCTTTTGGACAAATAGTTGCTGCTCATTAAGAACTAATTATTCTCATTGTAAGGAAAACAAATATGGAAATGATGCCAATAATAACGATCCTGTATCTAGTGTCATACTTACTACTTTATTATTAACATTATTGTTAACATTTTTATTACAGCATTATTATTTTCTATGAAAGCTACATTTAATTTAACTATATCTATTACCCTCTTATTTATTAGTTTAATTACATGTCTACTTATAAGTTACTATTAATGTTGAATAACCATTGTACAAAATGGACATAAATATTTGTTTGTTTGATTGTATTCATCAGCCTTTTCTGTGGAAATTCTCATAAATACTAAACACATTAATGATATGAAAGACAAAGTTGGCAATTAGAAAGTTCGAATGTGGTTGGAAAAATAAATAAATCATTAGTGCAATATGTAAAAAGCCACAAACAATGATCTTGATCTTAAAATATTAACTCATACAAGACACTGTTACACACACAAAATCAAATTTACACGTACCTTTGCAGTTGGCACGACCGTAATCTTTTTAAAGTTGTAGTGTGACATGATTATGTTCTCTTAGCAATTAAACCTGAAAGAAAATAAAAAGGTGACAAAAATTGCAAACTACACTTTTGTTCTATCTGAAATAGCATACAAAACATGAGTTTTATTTATTTTATTATGCATAGTCATTATGTTCAAGACTGCTTCGTATCTTAATTGGCCAGTTCTTTCGATGGGCTTCTTTATAAATATATAAGTTTATTGTGACATATTACTAAGAAAATAAACATGCCTATACTGTATATAAAAGTTAATTCCTTCAAGCTATATAATCAATGAAGAGTTTTCCCTTTCCTGTTCTATACACATTACACTGTAGAACACACACATTAGTCAGTAAAAGCTCATTTATTTGTTAGCTTTCTAAGTTTTTCAAAATGTGTGTTAAAACATTCCAGCCCCTAGCCGGGATTCAAACCTAGGACACAATGTGTGCAAAGGCACTACTGCTGCCAACTATACCACCGAAGATATGGGAGAAGAATGAGATACCTCTAAGCTTAAGTACTGGAGGTAGAGAATGAATACACTACAGTATATCTACATTGTTTTAGGTCTCTCTTCCCAACCAAACTCATAGCTTGTTTTTGCATTTAAGTTAAATCTCTGATATGTGAGCATTGTCACTGATCTGATAAGTAAGCCAAGTGTGAGGCTGGAAAGAGAGAATTCATTGCATAAGGACATTCAATAAGGCGTATTCATTCCTGTTAATACACTTTTACTCACCAGCACAAGTTGTCTAGACCCATCAATAACCAACTCCAGGTAATCCAACCCAACTCCAATACACCAGCTTTTTTTTTTTTTTTATGATTGTGACACCAGGACAGGCCAAAAATAAAATAAAAATAAATTTACCCTCATCGAGCCTGGGCATGAAGAAAATATAAAGAGAAATGGATATGGGGAGTGTTGTGACTTGTCAGATGTGAAGGGATAATAAGACATGTGTGATGTAGGCATAGAAAGAGAACCGTAACTGAAGGAAGACTTAACATCAAACTGTCCCAGACAGTCTTATTTAAGTCTACAAGACCCTTCAGCTGGTTATCATGTCTAAAATGAACTAGGAGTCAAGATGCTTCATTCTACTGTACAATCGCTTCCTTAGCTCAAGTTCTTGCTGCATCTCTCAGTCCTCTGCCCAGCTGACCCACGTAAACATACCGCCGTGATGTCATTCGTAAATACGGTGGCAGTCTTGACATCATTAGCAAACACGATAGCTTACACAAACTAACACCCTCATCCTTCTCCCTTTTTGTTTTTTTTATACCGTTTCCTACGTATTCCTTTACATAGTCTATTCCCTGATGGTCCACATACAAGTGCTGTATGTGCTACACTATGCTTTAATTTAATCCTTCCTGATAGCAGCACGGAGTTTCCCATGTGAAGCCCCCTTCTTATTGAGGCAATCAGCCAGCTGTCCTGATGAATCCACCCAAGCCACTTCAGTACCCTCTCCACGCTCCAACAACTCACGTAGTATGCTATATCGATCCTTAATCTTCTATCATCCACACTCCTACTTGAATGCCAAGAATCCACCAGGTTCTTGTTATCAACAAAGGTCCAAATACTTAGATTTCCACAACCAAATATTTCCTGCAGTATCTGGCTAGGTACACAGCCGTCTAAAGACAATCCAGTAAAGCCAATGCCTCCATAGACAGAGTGGACTTAACCACCCATCTGATCTTTTTTGACTGCCAGTAGATGGGGCATCTTTTGTTGTCATCACTCTGCAAGAATATGATAAAACCTCCTTGTGACCCACTAGCACTCAAGGTAACAATTCTCAAGCCTTGGCATTCTTGGCATATGCAGCCGAATGTTGTCTGTCTTCACTCTAGATATGACCTTGTTAAGTTGCAAGATGTCAGCCACTGTTGCCCGGTTACATGCTGCACTAGGCTCACACATGTCAAAGGCAATGTCTGGCTGAATAGAAGTGGCAATCCAATTTAACTGGCCTACCAATGTTCTGTATTCCAATCTTTCCAACTCTGACACTTCTCCCGTCATCACATTTGCCCTTTTAAGACTGACTGTCATGGGAGTTAAGGTGGATGCATAATCTAGCTGGTCTGTAAAGCAGCCATCTTAGTATGAGGTGAAGTTCAGACCTACATACTTAAATGCCTTTGACTCAGAGCTTCCAATCAGAAAAACTTGCTTCAAGTGGTCTATCACTTTACTCTTGAACTCTGGAGTCCCCGCCCACAGAAAATCATTCACATAAATCAGATCACGACCTCAATCCTGCCATTCCATCTCCAGTAAAACAATGCCGGATCCAGTGAACAAACCTAAGCGCCGAGATCTGTTATCTGGTCTTTCACTCTGAGGTACCAATGACGGGTTGCATCATATAAGCCATATACAGTACTTCTCAGCTTCCATAACCGGCCATCAGCGAACTCCAGAGGAGGACGTAGATATATGTCCCTACAGATTTCATTGCCCTGCAAATAGGCTACCTTAACATCCAAGGAGTGACAGCTCCAACCCATGGCTGCAGTAAGTGATAATGCCAAACGTATGACTTCCTTTGAGCATGCCGGGGAAGCCTAGCAATTTGTCACAACCCACAGCACAGATAACAGTCTTTTGACCGACATCTTCTACCTCTTCATAGACTTTATTGTCCCACCAGTTCTGTATTTCTATTTCCTTAGCACACATTACCTCCTTAAAGTAGAAGAGAATTGTCATTTCTGTACCCTCATTGACAATCTTCCAGGTGCTAAAATCTCGGTTCAGATCCGCCCAAGAGATGCTCCTATCGGATTCCCATCAAAAACTGTAACAGTCTTTGCACTTTTCTGTGGCTTTGCCCGCCCGGCTCACAACTCGTCCAGACATCAGCTCACTACTCTCTCTAAAAATGCCTTGTATCCGCTGGCCTGCAATAAGATATGAAGGCTGCTGTGGCACGGGCAAACCTTCAGGCTCTCCTGACCTATCATCATCCTTCGCCACTGGTTCACAGTGCCCATCGTCACTCTCGGACTTCTCTGCATGCTCGTGCTCTCTAGACACCACTGGCTCTGGCTCTACATCCTTATGTTGCATGGCCCCATCCATATCACTGTCTCTTACCTCCCCAGCAAAAGCTGGAACCTTTGCCAGCCTACATGCATGGAGTCCAACATGCCTCACTAAGACTTGCTTTCCATCTCTGCCAGTCACAATCCCAGGTCCATGCCACTCGTAACTGTCATGTCTCTTGTAAAAAACCTCATCACCATTCTGTACATTATCAAGGTCACTGGCACAAATGTTGTGTCGAAGTGTCCTGGCCAGACTTTCATCAGATTCATTTTCACAAATTCTTTCCCTGTTAGATGAAGAGAATTCAAATTGTTACTCACAATTTCTGATGTCCCAGTATCTTCCAGTGCAGGGGGATCATTGGCATACACCTTGTGAAGTCCTGGGTTGTGACCCAACACAAGCTGATTAGGGGAAAATCCAGAGAAATTAGTGAGGGCATTTCTCGCCGACATTGCCCAGGCCAAGGCAAACTCCAAGTCACATTTACTATCTTCTATGATTTTCCTTACGATATTCCCAATTACCGCATTTAACCGCTCACAAACTCCGTTGCTCCAAAGGCTCTCGGCTGCAGTGGCCATGATTTTGAAGTTGAATGCCTCTCCCAGCGCCCTTATCTCTTCACTGTTAAATTCACATCCGTTATCCGATAGGATTTTTCCTGGTGCTCCAAATATAATAATCCAACTCTGGAACAGGGCCTTGATAATGGTGCCAGCCCGTTAATCCCCACTAATAGTTGCTGTACAGTACCGTGTAGCCAAGTCAATGATGACAAGAAAATATTTTGCACCCCAAACCTTAAGGTCTAAGGCAATGGCCTCTTTGAACCAAGATGCCATAGATTTGTATTAAAGTTTCCAAATTTAATACAAATTTCACACTCGGATACCTTACGGACTGCCTGTTCTAGTTCTGAGTCCTTAATCCTTGCATTAGTAATGAGTTTCATTACCTTGGCCACTGTAGGGTGTCCAAACTGTCATTGGAGCTTGTAAGCCATCTCTCCCTTGCAAGGCAGCCAAGGCAATCACTCCACCCAACTCCTGCACTAGTCACGCTGATATCGGTAACAAATAGTAGCCTGATACAGATGTGTGCAACTCAATAATCCTTCCTTGAATCTCAACTTGGTCAGTTGCAAAGCTAATTAACATCTTCACCTTCTTCATCGACCGCCCACTCAGGAGTAATGGGATGTTACAGTCCACCACGTCAGTCACAACCTCCGCTCTCATACCACCAATAACACATGGCAGAGTGACTCGCTTGAGGGAAGGAATGGTGACCCCGTCGGCAAAGGTAAATGTGGCAGCCGACAATTCTTCAATTATGCCCGTTCACTCATAATCACTGAGGTTTATCACGAAATCATGGAGTCAAGTACTGCCACACACTGTCTTGGAGCACCCCGAGTCTAAAACTGCACAACTAGCAGACTCCTCTACAAGCTTCGCGAGTTTTTCTTTGCCTCAAGCATAACCTGTAAATAATGACAGATACACTGCCTCAGTGTCCCCTTCATTAAAAATATTTTCATACGCATCTGGGCAGTTCCGTGCCCAGTGGAATCAAGACTCACATATCAAGCACCTCGACACCTTCCCAACAGG
This sequence comes from Halocaridina rubra, assembly GCA_037179515.1. Classification (NCBI taxonomy): domain Eukaryota; kingdom Metazoa; phylum Arthropoda; class Malacostraca; order Decapoda; family Atyidae; genus Halocaridina; species Halocaridina rubra. The sequence continues at coordinate 46,538 of JAXCGZ010013751.1, read as the reverse complement.
CCCTGAAGGATTCTGCCTTCAAATTGTGGGCGGACAGGGGTATCCCCTTAAACTGGTTGATAGTCTTCCCCTACGGCCACCTCAGGACCTACGTCTTCCATGCTGAAAACCTCTTACCATAAATAGAACTCTTCCTTTTTAATGTCACTTTCCACTTCCTCCGCCAGGAAGACTGGTTAACATTTCACTCCAACTCCACTAACAGCACCAGGCTGTACACTAATATCCCTAGCAAATATGCGGTTTAAAGCAGCTTTCATATTATCATATGTCACATCAGAGATGGCCAACATCACCAATTGCTACTCACTGTCACTCAAATTGCATGAGGAAAGTAGCATAAAAGCCATAACTGAGTCTGGGAGTGTCATACCTTGGGTAGTAAACAAAAAATACATATGTTCATATACTGACACAAATTTCCTAATATCTTGATCACTTTGCCTCCTTAAGTGCTAAAGGTTCTGGAATGCTGTAAACTTCCTCTACCCCACATTCGCCAAAAACAAACCATCAAGCTTATCTAACAATGTCTTAACACCATCGTCACTTTCCAAATCCTTAATCTCAATCTCAGAGGAAGCCAACCTCGCCCCGCCAAGTGACAAATGAATGGCTAATACCTATTTTTTCTGTGGGAAATCCATTAATTTACACCAGATCTCAATATCTCTCCTTCAATTTTCATAGGCTGGATCACCCACAAATTTTGGTGGACATTTGCTGCTGCCGGATGACGCCACTGTTGATCTCAGAACCCCGTTCTGCTACCACTGTTAATAAGCTTTTACTCACCAGCACAAGTTGTCTAGACCCACCAATAACCAATTCCAGGTAATTCAACCCGATTCCAATACACCGGCAGATTATTACGTATAAAAGTAACTAGGAGTCCAGGTGCTTCAGTCTACTATACAGTCACTTCCTTAGGTCAAGTCTTAGCTGCATCTCTCAGTCCTCTGACCACTCTCTCTGCCTAGCTGATCCATGTATACATACTGTCGTGACGTCATTCGTAAATATGGTAGCAGCGGTGATGTCATTAGCAAACACGATAGCTTACACATACTAACAATTCCCTAGCTTTAGCAGTTAAATACACCACAAAGTAATAAAGTAATACATTTTTAGCCAGTTTTCAAAGACACATTAATCAAATAAAAAAATCAGAAACCAGAGGAAAAATATAATTTTCACCTGCAAATTGTGACAGACACAAGTGCAAAAGTTTACCAAAGGTATATTTTTACAATTTGGAGGTGAAAATCTATATTTTATCTATAGTTTATGATGTGACCTACAGAAACTTTTGGAAAATATATATAAACCTAACCTAACTTAAAAAAATAGTTATTTACGACAGTCTCCAAGATAATATTCTTTCAACAACATCAAAAAGCATAGGAAACATGTCTTAAGTTACTATTTTTTACATTGTTAGGTTTGGTTAGAGTTGAATATACGTTCCGACTGTTCTCAAGGTAATGTTCATTCAAAGTACACCAAGAAGTGGTTCGGTTTTACGTCACGAACTCCTTTTTCTACTAAGGGCTAGGACGGTTGCCTTCTTACGAAGGACTTGTTTTGGCAGATGTAATCATTACCCTGAGTGTATGCCCTTACTAACCTCAGTCCGTGACGGGGCACAAACCCTCGACCTGCCGCCTCAGAGTCGCAGACGCTACCATTTTGCCACGAAGACTACTTCAAAGTACACCAAGAACTATAGGAAAAATATCATTTCCGCCTCCATTATGAAATGGGTGCCATTGTACAAATTTACCAAAATAAATCTCACTTCAAAAGGGGCATGGGTGAAATTGCAAAAATTATCAACAATCAGAACCAGGAGGCAGTGTTTTTTTGTTGTGATAAATTTATTGCGCATAACAGCATTAGTCAAGTACATAAATCATGAAATACTGAAACAAGTTTTGAAACAAAAGAATAAAGTCTTTGAAAGACTTGCCACACAGGCATCAAGAACATTAAGCTGAAGCCATCTCATAGATCTTATGGGTCACTTTATTTTTACTATCCTAACTAAAAATACTTACCTACCCTCTTAGTCAGGGGGCTTTGCCCCCCTGGGACCCCCATCTTACTAAAAATACTTACCTAACCTACAGTCGAACTACTTACCCGAGTGGAGGGATGAGGTCGTTGAGCGGCATGCCCCGCTAAACTGTAAACTACCCTATATATATATATATATATATATATATATATATATATATATATATATATATATATATATATATATATATATATATATATATATATATATATGGATTTGCTAAGCTTATTTGTTCTCCGTATGTCTGCCTCAAGCAAGCCCAGTATCACTCAGTTTCACATCCTTTCTCATGAAATACACTCAATAAATTATTAATTTACTCACAATCAATATCATATAGAGCACAGCAGCCAAAATTAATAGAGGAAGTCTTGCATAAACCAATATATCTTCACCCTAGTAAAAATTTGCCACCTTTAGGCACCACATGTTAAAGGGAATACAGCGACATCTTTATTGAAATAGAATACGATTGAATAAATGTCTGAGGCAAATGGGCGCCATATTTCCCCCCCCCCCCTCTTCAAATGCCCATATAACGTAGATAAAAGTATACTAATCATCAATGAAATTTATTGAATTTTATTAAGCACTCGTTATTTGAATTTAATGCTGATTAATTTAAAAAAGCCTTAGATTAAGTTAACCTTTTCTCTGAAATAAAGCTTTCGGTGACAAGAAGATCTCTTCTGATTTCCAGTATCATACATTTTCCCTAAGAAATTATCTCAAAATCAGGTTTATATATATTTTTTTTATGATTGTAACACCAGGACGGGCCAAAAAAATTATAAAATAAAACAGCTCTCATCGGGCCTGGACACGAAGAATACTTAAAGTAAAGAGAAACAGAGATGGAGAGTGTAATGACTTGCCAGATGTGAAGGGATAATAAAAGATGTGTGATGATTATCCAAGAATATTCAGTGTAGCTGTAGGTATAGAAAAAGAACCATAACTGAAGGAAGACTTAACAACGAACTGTCCTGGACAGACCTATTTAAGTTCAAAAAAACTTCACCTGTAGTATCGCAACGGGCGGTTGATGCCATGAGCCAACCTACTACATGACAAATAAGTCGTATGACAAAAAATATAAATAAAGCATGAATAAAATTAGATGGTTATGCTGTGGATGGAATAGCAAGCTGTGGAAATTTATGATCTTTGTTACATATGACATATGTAAAGAAGAAGACTCCTTCCATTGTGTGAATACAGTCGCTCAATATTTCGAATGAAAATTTGATTTCAGATTTACAAGTCTCCAGCTCAGGGATTGAAAGCAGTCATTTGGTAGTTATGTGAATAGAAAAAAGGCTCAAGCAAAGAAGTAAATAAATCTTAGTTAATTAAAGGTATTACTCATGTTTCTGTAAAGAAGAAACTTCTTGATAAGGGATCAACAGTTTTGACATTAGACAAAGCTTTTGGCCTTGCAAGAACCTCTGAGGCAATCCAGTCTCAGTTACTTGGACCAGGATGTTCTGAACCAAACTGGGTTTCCTTCGCAATAACGATATCGAAAGGATTTGAATATGTGCCTTACAAACTGAATCAATGGCCTACAGGCACAAGTGTCCAGCCATTTCGTTGGGGCAAACAATGGACACAACCTGGGTATTCTACAAAATATCCCAAACTACAGTCATACCAAAATAAACAACAAAGAGCTAATGAAACAATCCCCTATACGCGAGACTACAGAAAGAGACACGATACAAACCTCTCTTATCGCCGTCCACGCACAAGAGACTTCTCCTGGAGTGATGGCTCTTACAACCCTAGACACTCACCTAGGCATACAAACTTTGGGAAGGCCCGATCATACCACGGCACGTACTCAAACCAGCGTTACACATCCAACGGCAGGTATAGACACCAGGATCCATGGGCTAACCCCAGAACACACTACAATGATGAATTCCCAGCAGAATCACACAGTCGAAACTACAACTATGACTATGGATACCATCCCAATGAAACATGGTAAGAATGTAACATTAGTACATGTGAACGCTCAGTCCCTGCTCGCTCATTTTGAGGAAATAATAATGCTAACAAAAGACTACAACATAGACATCCTCTGTGTAAGTGAAACTTGGCTTCCTCCTACAACTGAAAATAGATATGTGAATATCCAAGAGTTTAAAATATTTCGCAATGACCATGGCCGAGGGGGTGGGGTTTGTATTTATGTTAGAAATTATCTTAGTGCATCAGAAATAGCCACAGGTTTAGAAAAAACTGAGGAGCTCGAAGATTTATGGATCACTGTGCAGTATCAGAAACTTCCATCTTTCATTGTAGGGTGTGTTTACCGTCACCCTAAAGCACCTACCAGTTCATTCAATCATCTACTAGAAACATTCAGAAATATCTGTGTGCGTCATAAACCCATATACATACTTGGTGATTTTAATGATGACTTGCTCTCAGCAGATAACAAAATGAAAAGGGTGATCAACACTGTGAAGTTAACACAAATAGTGACAAAACCGACCCGCATAACCCCCAATTCTAGGACTCTTATAGATCTGATAATAACAAATAAAGTGGAAAGTATACTCTATTGGGACGTAGTTCCCTGCCCAATTGCAGACCACGAGCTGAACATTGCTATGCTAAACATAAACAAGCCGAAAAGGAAGCCTCTCCTCAAGACATTCCGGTGTCTAAAAAATTACTCCCCTGATATCTTTTGTGAAACATTAATCAACAACACAAATGCTCTTAATAGAATTAAATACACAGATAACGTCGATTTGCAGGTTGAGATTCTAACAAAAGTCTTCCTTGAATGCTTAGATAGTTGTGCACCCATTGTAACAAGAAAAATAACCCGCCCCTCAGCCCCCTGGCTAACTAATGACATCAAAGAGGCAATGCAAATCAGAAATCAAATACAAAAAGAGCTAAAAATGAATAGATATGATATGACTCTCCGAGAACGTTATAAAACAGAAAAGAAACGTGTCAGATCTCTCATCAGTGTAAGTAAAAAAGACTTTTACAAAAAACAATTTAATGACTCTAGACATGATACAGCAGCAACATGGAAAGTGATAAGAAGCATGATACCAAATGAAAAGAGTACCTCAGAAAGTTATGAAAATATTACGGAGTTGAAAGACAAAGCAGAAAACTTTAATAACTATTTTGCTAACGTTGGCAAAAATACATATGAAAAAGCTCAAGAAAACATCAACTCAGTGAATATGAGTAATTGCTTAAATGACAATTCTTCCAATGAAAACACAAGAGAGTACTTCAAGATTATTCCTATCGATTGTGCTACCCTAATTCTTACCATAAAGAGCCTAAGAAACTCTGGCTCTTATGGTTCAGATGGTATACCATTTCAGTTCATCAAAGATGCTCTACCCGTGATTGCATCCTATATTCTAACTATTATGAACACTTCCATTGTTACTAAATAGTTTCCTGACTCTTGGAAAATATCACATGTAATACCTCTGCATAAAAAGGGGGACAGAGAAGATGTGACAAACAATCGTCCCATTTCCCTGCTACCCATTTTCTCTAAAATATTAGAAAAAATTGTTGCATGCCAACTTATGTCATATTTAGAATCAAATAGAATAATAAGTATTAACCAGCATGGTTTCAGACCGAAACTTTCGACGGAAACTGCACTGCTTAAAGTTACGAATAGTATATATAATAATATAGATATGAAAAAAATATCTCTTCTCGTATTATTAGACTTATCAAAAGCCTTCGACAGTGTAAACCATGAAATTCTTTTAAGTAAATGTATTAACTTAAATATTGATCCAAGCTGGTTTAGCGAGTATCTATCTAATCGTAAACAGTCCATACGTCTTAACAACATTATCTCTGTGCCAAAAAATGTATCATTTGGTGTTCCACAGGGATCAGTACTTGGTCCTATCCTCTTCTCCATTTACGTAAATGATCTATCTTCTTTCATTTCTGACTGTCTAGTCGTACAATATGCAGATGACACTCAACTACTCCTTAGTGGTGATATTAATAATCTCCCAGAGCTAACTTTAAGAGCAGAAAACACTCTGTCAAAAATTAAAACCTATTTTCAAGAAATTGGGCTGTTAATTAACGAAAGTAAAACACAGTGCATATTTATTGGTTCAAGGTTCCACATAGCACAAATTCCAGAAAACACAACAATTAATTTTTGCGACAATATTATCACACCTAGCAAAACAGTCAAAAACCTAGGAATTCACTTTGATAACCACATGTTGTTTGATTCCCACATAGATAAAGTATGCAAAAAGGTTACAGGAACATTAATGTACTTATCACGTATAAAAGACAATTTTGAGACTACCACTTGAATAACTGTTGTTGAATCTCTAGCCCTAAGTCACATTAATTACTGCACAACTGTTTGGGGAGCTACCACTAAGACTCAGATAAACAGAATAAAGAAGCTTATTAATTTTGCAGCTCGAG
>JAXCGZ010013751.1:27500-32500 GCA_037179515.1 Halocaridina rubra | reverse complement strand
CAGATCTTTCATAATTTGATGATTCCTCTTTGTATACTTCTAAGAACAGATAATCCCATGAGAGCCTTTCAGACCAAGCTCTCTGAATAAGAATTTTTCCTCTTCTTAGTAAGGGTGATATTAGACCTAAGGAGTCCAAAAATATACCCACCAGTGACAGAAGTTTAGGTTTGGTCAACACATCTTCTCTAGCCTTCAGACTTTTCAAAGACAACTTGTCTGTATTAACGTTCCAAATTTAACTAAAGATTGTTTCTCTAGGAGATCTAGATTTTTCAGAAAGGCGCTGATCCAGTACCCTTTGAAGTCTTGCATTGTTTGAATTCCATGCTTGCAATGATATTTGGGCCTTTGCTCACTCTACATCCAAAGTTTTGTATACATCAAACTGTTTTTCTTCACTGGTACAAGCATCCAACAAATTAATTACGTGAACATTCTCCAATATCTCCTCCAACTGTTCTATTAGAGACTTCATTTGTCCAAAGGCGCTCTGAAAAATGTGTGGGAGAGGAATTTGGATAGGCTTCCAGGGAACAGAATCCGTAAAACTTATAAGTGTAGGTTTATCTTCGTAATGTGCTTCTTTCTTTACGCCAATACTCTCTGGCTCCCACAACTTTTTAACAGGCTTTATGGCGTCTGCAAGCAGCAACTTATTGACAGGCTCTATGACCTCCTCAATCAACAACTTATTAACAAGCACTATGGCCTCTTCAATCAACAACCTATTACCTGGCTCTATGGCCACTTCAATCAACTCTTGAGTAGCTGTAGGAAAAACCTGAGTTCCTACTCGCATAACAATATGGCTTTGCACATTACTGGGTTCATATTGAGTATCACAAGGAATATGGCCATACAACATGACACCACCCGGTGTTTCCATCAAAGAATAGACATCCCACTTGTTAATACCACTAACAAACTGACTAAAATGTAATGCACCAATAACAATGTCAATGTTATCAAGTACATCACTATCAATATCTTCATCGGCCAAGTTGTGACCATTAGACTTTACCACATTTGCAGCCTTTGCTAGTCCTGTAGTGTGGATGCTAATTACCATGTCATCAACTACGAATAATTTAACTCTGGCTCTTCTTTTCCCCAATTTGATAACTACATTTACAACAGGAAAACTTTCTTTCTTCATCTCAAAACGAAATGCATCAATACCAAGAGACAATTCATCTACTGGGCTTAATTTAAGCCTTTCAGCTAATTCCCTGGTTATAAAGGAACACTGGGAACCTGTGTCAAAGAATAACCTAGTGCTTACACAAAGATTTCCCTTTGAACTGCTTATTTTTCCACTTCCAGTAGGCAGAGCACATGAAGGTAAACTCGGCTTCACCATTTGCCTTTGTACTGCATTCATAGTCATCAGACTAACATGTTTCTTGTCCTTTTCTGAGTCAGAATGTTCTTGCTCATTGCTTGACTCATCTAAATTTGAACCATTTCCTAACTCTTCATTCAGAAATGTAGGTTCCTCAAACTTTCTACGAAATTTTGACTCTTATTCATAACACAAGGCTGCATGATGACCATATTTCTTACACTTCTTACAGTTTAACTGAGTGTAACATTCATTTGCATAATGCCCTAACTGAGTACATCTCAGATATTTCTTATTTTCTCTCAATTTGTCTCTGCGTTCATTTATACTAACTACTTTATTACACTGTTCAGATTTATGATCTTGCCAACCACAGAATACACATTCTGATTTACTATTTACTCCTTTTGTAACAGAGCCATAACTACCTACATTCCTTTTATAGGACTGAATCTCATCTCTCTGGGAGGCTTGGATCTCTCCCTTTGTGTTATCTTTAGTGTTGTTGCCTTCTATATAATATACATATTTTCCCCAGTTCCTTCAAGAGAGTTTCGAATGTAGGATATTTTGTGTCTATTTTCATGCTAGTTCAGTTCTCAACATCTTCTGGTAATTTCATCATCACGAGTTCTGAAAACACCCAATCAGTGTTCTCCATGTCTCTATAATTTTTCAGACTTCGAGTAATGGCTTCTACTTCCTGCTTGAACTTAAAAAGTGATGAATAATTAGAAGAGGGAGTTGGTATTTTTACCAATTTCCTCATTAAATTTCGTACAATTCTGTCCTTGCTGGCATAAACAGCTTGTAGCTGTTGAATGCATTCATCATAACTCTCACTAGCAACAGGATATCCCTTTATGGTATCTTTTGCATCTCCTTTGAGGGCATTTCTTAAAATGGTAAACTTGTCATAGTTGGCATAGAAGTACCATGTACTAAACTATCAAACGTATCCTAAAACTCGTTCCATTCAGTATAGTTTCCAGAGAACTGTGGTACTTTTACTTCAGGAAATTTAGGTGTGGGTTGCCCACTGGGGAGGCTTGAACTCTCGGAACTAGGAGCTAGAGTACTCTTCATAGTTCCTAACTTACGAATCCGTTCTAGGACAGCTAAGCTAATATCATTTACTGTTTCAGCTAGATTGTCATGTTCTGTATCCTCCTCTTCAGAATCCCTTTTAAGGGGCTTATACTCGACATATTCTTCATATTTCCTATCATATCTTCCGAATCTTTCTGTTAGCGTATGATGACATCTTTCTAAATAGTTAACAACAAGTGTCTCATCATCTTTGGCAAGTTCTGTTTGACACTGAACACAATCACGTTGAACCAATTCCCGAAGGCGTTTTAATGCCTCAGGTTTAACCGACATATCGAGAAAGCAAATAGAACATAAAATAGCAAAGAAAATAGTTGGTGCAATTTTATCATCAAAGAATCCACGATCTTCTTTATGCATCCACAATGCAACAAACAATCACTCTGTAAAGAGTATTAATGGACAAGCTTCCAAAATTTCAAGATAATAACATACAGTTATTTAAGTCCGTCAGTTAAGACGCCAGTCCATAAAGTATAAAACACACTATTCATCAATTAAACGACACTGTTAAGTCAGCAACAGTAAATGGAAAGTGTAATGTAAACCACACTGCTCCTCCAATAAACGACACTGTGCACCCAGCAGTAGGTGGGTCACTATCTTTTGTTTAGTGACGTAAACAGAGAAATCAATGCGACATTCTAGACATCGTTAAATGGGAAATATGTAAACACACAAATCCCTAAAAACAACTGTTCACCCAGCCGAAATTGGGTACTAATTTCCAATTTACTTGATGGACGCTCAACTACGAAAGTATATTTCGTTTCCACATAGAGAGAAACACTTTATCCACGTGGGAAAAAGATACTCTTATTTATTTCAACAACTATTTAACTTTCAATGTTATATTCGCAATATTCATGCAAATACATGCATTACTCCTCCCTTTTTTTTTGCTGAAATCTGGACAATTTTAACCGTAGAGTTTTACACTAACTTCTTACAAGGCGGGAGTTTATCTAAAATGTACACTATTTTCACCATTACCACACCAATTCTCATCCGGTTCGAAGGATCAAAAGCTGTGGAGGCTTTCCTGTGTGTTATTACCCTTTGATCTTATAACCCCCTAAATTCGGAAATCCTGACACGGCTTCAGTAGAGGCCTACCACGATCTCAAATTTAAATCCTCTACCAATAAAATATAATTACATGCATAGACATACATGCAAATATTTTGTAAGGGGGTTTATGAACTGCTAATATGTGAATATTTAAATAAACTCTCCTCACCTTAAATTAAAACTTCCTCATACAGAATAATAAGTTTTCCAACATACATTCAACCTACGAATGTTCAATTAAATGAGCTCATCCTGTCCCTCACACGTAGTTATAAATATTGCTAGAAATAAGTTAAATCTGTACTCATCTATCCGGAAAACTCTGATGTCGTCAGCAATCACGGGACTCCGAATCAAACTCGAATATCTTCTGATCCATGTATCTCTATTACGTTTTCTACTTGAGTGTCTCGTAACGCCTCACGAAAAAAACTAATTACTCATTAATAAACGTATATGCACCATCAATAAGCATGGTAAACATGAGTGTCTCGTATCTTCTCACGAGTACAACTAATTACTTATTATTAAATGTATATGCACCGTCAATGATCACAGTAGCAAATGTATATCATAAATTTTAATTACGACTACTTTCACGCATTATAATTACGTCACAAACATGAGTGTCTCGTAGCATCTCATAAGGACAACTAATTATTTGTAAGAAAGTCTCACAAAACTCCCCTCGTTTGTAGTGGTCCTTGGTACTAGGACTAAGTTGAGTTATGAATTGCTTACAACAGTTCTTTGTTTAAACAGGCGATGCAATAAGCGTTATCAAGGAGGTGAAAGGTTAATGGCTAAAATCCATCAGCTTCCTTTCTCCAAGTCTTCTACAGCCAGCCTCCATAATAAACTACACATTATACATACGAATATATGTGCATACATGATAGAAATTAATAGGTACACATACTAAGTCTAAAAGTAAACATTCATGCACTTACGTTACAATAAACGAAACCAGACGTCAAAGAAGAAGGGGAGTTGAGGGGAGAATAACTTCTCCCCAAACTCTAGTTTTGGGTTGTCTAAATGTGCGTGGTTGTAGTACGATAGAGAGCAAAAGATGTGAGATTGGATATATGTTTGGTGAGAGGAGGATGGATGTATTGGCATTGTGTGAGACAAAGATGAAAGGAAAAGGAGAATTGGCATTTGGTGATGTGACGGGTAGGGTGTCTGGGGTTGAAAGGGGGAGAGCGAGAGAAGGTGTGGCATTATTGCTGAGTGAATGGATGGTAAATCAGGTAGTGGAATGGAAAGAAGTGTCATCTAGGCTGATGTGGGTGAGGGCTAGGATAGGAAGGGAATGTTGGGCTTTTGTTAGTGCGTATGGGCCAGGATGTGAGAGAAGTGAGGAAGAGCGGGATGAATTCTGGAATGAGTTAACTAGATGTGTGGATGGTCTGAGTAGAAGGAACTATGTAGTTGTGTTGGGTGACTTGAATGCCAGAGTGGGTGATGGAGA